>DWQW01007110.1:0-15416 GCA_018249695.1 Heliconius erato demophoon | reverse complement strand
AATTAAAAAAAAATCTTTTTGCTTTCTATTATTCTTTTTAAGTGTCCCTCTATCCATTTCAGTCAAAATTACTAAATGTACAGACAAAATATTTTTACTGTCTTATTATATATAGAGATAGAGATAAATTAAGACTTACAAAATGGAACTAAAGTAGTTGTTAAGATTAAAAATAATTTGTTCTGAAATGTTCCGTTGAGGCCGGTCGTGGCGCAGCGGCACGAGGTGTGACTGCAAAACCGACTGGTTGTGGGTTCGATCCCCACTCGAGGAGATGAAATATTTGGTTAAATTTATATTTCCACTTCTTCGCTCTGATGCCGAGGTTAAGCGCGGCGTTGAGTTTTGCTACTCAACACGCAATGCCTCCAGAATTCGGCAGAAAGTGGGGAACGGAGTGTCTTAACACTAGGTTCCCTCTGTCTACCCTGCTGTGTGCGGGATACAGCGTGAAGCTAATTTATTTATTTTATTTTATGTTCCGAAAAGAACATTCAAATACGAGAATATTCGAAAACGTCCTCATCAATCTTTGGTAATCAGCTGGTGGCTTGTCGGTTGGTGTTAATGATGGAGGGCGTTTCCGCTTGTGCGGTGAACTACAGCTACATTTATAATTATTACAGTATATTCGTTGCTATTTTATAAAGACAATTTTGTAAAAACTATTTTATATTATGTTTCGTTGACGATGTATTCTATTATCCTGAAATGTTTAACACTTTAAGCATTAAATTCGCCACTTGACACTCAATACCTCCAGATTTTGGCGGAAAATGGGGAACGGAGTGTCTCAACACTAGGTTCCCTCTGCCCTGATGCGTGCCAGATGCAGCAGGAAGTGAAACATAAGGGAATGTATTGTCTAATGTATTTAGTATTTACATTAGATACGTTTTTTTTTTCTCCATGTATGTTTCACATCTTACAGAAAACTCTAGAACTGCCATCTATCTAAAGATATTATACGTTGAGGGGCAGAACATCAAACTACGAAAAATGTATGTTAAGCAAGAAACTGAAAAAAAAACAAATTTTCCATCTTTGAAATTTTTTAATATTAAAATATTCTTCAAGTTCACGTACCTATAGTCCTTGTAATGGAAATACACTTTGTGTAGATTGTAACATATTTAACTTTATAAAAAAATAGCTTAATTATTTATATTATAAAGTAAATTAAAATATATATTTTTTATATTTTATGTACATATATTAAGCCACTATTATGTTGAAATTATTATATTGATTATTATATTGATGGTTGTTTTTTTTTTAGCTTCACGCTGTATCCGCACACAGCAGGGCAGACAGAGGGAACCTAGTGTTAAGATACTCCGTTCCCCACTTTCTGCCGAATTCTGGAGTCCTTGCGTGATGAGTGGCAGAACTTAACGCCGCGCTTAACCTCGACAATAGAGCGAAGAAATGGAAATATAAATTTAAGTAAATATTTCATCTCCTCGAGTGGGCATCGAACCCACAACCAGTCGGTTTTACAGTCACACCTCGTGCCGCTGCGCCACGCCTGGCCTCCTGGGAATAAAGGTATGCGTCACAAAGCTCTATCATACAAACAACAAAGAAATCCATACAGCCTTAGTAATTAACACGTAAAAAGTTTCATATAACAAGGTTTACTGCAACTGATAACAGAATGGGTGTATCTCAACGATTAAGATCTAATAACAGGTTATTAGTAAAGCGCCCATCGCTACGAATTACGAAGTTTAATTGGCTGAACGCGATACCGAGAGCCTTCTTTGAAATATATTCTATCTATAGTATATGGAATAGATTGCATTTTTTGTATACAAAAGTTGGTAATGAAAGTATATAATTATTACTCGAGGCCAGTCGTGGCGCGAAATATTTAAATGTATATTTTCATTTCTTTGCTGTGCTATCGAGGCATGCCTCCCGAATTCGGTGGAAAATGAGAAAAGGAGTGTCTTAACACTAGGTTCCCTCTGCCTATCCTGCTGTGTGCAAAACACAATATTATAGAAAATCAAATTGAAAGCAATTGCGTGAAAAAGGAATTAATAGTCAAATATAGGAGTATCGTTTTTTTTTGAAAATATATTGAAACTTAAACTCAAATCTAGTATCGTTGCTTAAATCCTGTAGCACCCAGTGCGCGACACATATTGTACGAAAAGTATACTTAAGAGTACTTACTGATACTTGTAGATTTTCCATAAAACACAGAGATCATATTTATTTTATACACAAAATTTTTATATAATATATTTTTATAGTGTTTACAATTAAATAAATATATTTTTATGAACAATATCAAATTTCTGCTTCATCGTTATAAAGTCGTTAGCGAGTATAAAAAATAAAAATCATTCATATAAAGAAATAAAACGTTAATTAGGTCAAGCGTGAATGCAATCTGCTCAGTAGACAGTCGCATTCACAAAGTCTTACTCCCCTGAAGAAACAATTTTTGAAAAGTTCTCCATTGGGCGTTGTTGGGAAAGCCTTTAATTAATGTACTTTGTAAAGAACTTTTCAAAATATCTCTTTCGCTTGTGAAAATCGGTTGTATTAAAATATATCTGTAGAAATTTGTTTAAATATTTTACAATTTTATATTTTTTTATCAGTTTGACGTTGTATCCCGCATTTAGCAGTTTAGACAGCGGGAACCTAGTATTAGGGCACTCCGCTCCAAGCTGTCCACTGAATGGTGGAGGCACTTCAGACGACGCACGAAGAAACTAAAAATATTTAGTATTTATTTTGCTCGAGTGGGAATCGAATCCGCAACCTGTGACATTTACAGTCTCATACGTGTGCCTCTGCGCCATGACTCACTTATTTTATTTTAGAGCTTTATAATAATAAATATAAAGATTTTTCAAGTAAAAATTTACCAGTAAAATGTTATATAAATTAATATTTTTAACTAATTCTCATGGTTTCGTTCTATACACCTGGATGCTCCCCATATTATTTGACAGCCCCAAAAAAATAACTATTACAAATCAAGTGAACTATTCGGGTATTTTTTTTTTACTTTTCGTTCGGATTTCGTGACCCAAGTCCCGAACCCAAGAATGCGGCAACGCCTACAATATATCAACGAGTCCGCTTTTAATCTCGCAAGCCCTATTTATTCACATTTATTTGGAAAATATCTCTGAACGGAAATTTCCCTGTGGAACTGGCAACATTTCCTGCGCTTAACAGATTTGTATATATTATATCATTGTGACCTCATAGAAAACAAAAGCGGTGAAACACAAAGAGTTACCGCAACCAGCTTGACAAATGATAGTTATTCCGGTAGATTTGAAGCGTTATATAGCTATTATAAATTTTATAGTAATAAAAATATTTAATATAAGTAAAGTAATAAGTTTACACTGTATTCTGCACATAGTAAGAAAGGCAGAGGGAGGGAACTTAGGAACCAAGTGTTAGGACACTTTCCTTCCCCACTTTCCGCCGAATTCTAGAGGCATTGAGTGTTGTGTAATGGAACTCAACGTCGTGCTTTGCCTCGCTATTAGAGCTAGTAAAAACTTTAAACCTTTTATTGTCTCGAGATTAATTATAATAAAATTACTTTTTTTATAATATTATGCACTATCACACAGGTAGAACCTAATGTCAAAACATACTTCGCGCTTTTCCAACTGCGGATAAATGTAAATGATTCATTACCCCGAATGGGGATCGAACCCATAACCGTTTACAATCGGTCGCTTTCCCACTGCCTCACGATGACCTCGATCTATTTATTAATAATCAGCTTCACGCTGTATCCCGCACACAGCAGGGTAGGTGAGGCCGGTCGTGGCGCAGGGGCACAAAGTGCAACTGTAAAAACGACTGGTTGTGGGTTCGATCCCCATTCGAGGAAGTGAAATATTTATTTATATTTATATTTTCATTTCTTCGCTCTGGTGTCGAGGCAAAGCGCGGCGTTGAGTTCCTCCACTCACCACGCAATGCCTCCAGAATTCGGCGGAAAGTGAGGAACGGAGTGTCTTAACACTAGGTTCCCTCTGTCTACCTTGCGACATTTATTATGATAATATTATTTACTTAAACCTCATAAAATGATTCAATCTCCTCTCTCTTATAGAATAATCATTACAGCCCATCCACTGTAATGGAATTTTACCTATTATATCTAAAAATAAGAAAAGCTGTTTCATCTAAAATAAATGTAATACATATATTGAATAAACAACTTAATAAGTTTCATTGAACTTCAAAATCAATTTAGAAATATCACTGTAGCATCGAGCTGCAACGCTGTTCTATCAACACAAGAACAAAGGGCTGTTTCAAGAGACATTTATTACACTTGAAGTCGACGACAAATCTTACCTCAGCTCGGATGCTTTGATTATATCTAAAGATCAAGTCTTAACTTTTGTTCTTAAAAAAATAAATGTATGTATATATTTTAATTTAGGCAGTTAAATAATTTTAATTATTTTACAGTTTTATAACTTTTTTGGTAATACTTACGAAGAAAATGCTAGATTAGAGGCCAGCCGTGGCTCAGGGGCACAAGGATGTGACTGTAAATGTAACAGGATATGGGTGTGATGGTCACTCAAGAAAACAAAATATTTAATATTTTCATTTCTTTGGTGGAAAATGGGGAACGGAGTGATTTAACACTAGATTCCCTCTGCCTACCTTTCTGTTCAATGTCTGGGATACAGTATGAAGAAAAAAAAGAAAGAAAAAAAACAATGTTACATATCTTTTTTAATATTATAAAATAGCGACCCGCTCGCGGCTTCGCCCGCATCTACTGCACAATTATTTATTACCTCATCAAAATTACTTTCGTGATCTAATAACATTATCATATTAAAGACAGTATCCATGTATTGATAGCTAAAGTTTCCGTCAATTCAATAAAACAGTTATTTTGTTGCAATATTATCGTATTTCTTTATATTGATATAACATTTTTACTTATAAACCGATTAAAATAAAACGCCTAATGTTAACGGAAGTTTGCCAAAATATAATAGTGAAAATTTAAAGTTAAACCGTTTCTGAGATTAGGGTGGACAAACGCACAGACAAACAAGCAAATGGACAAATATTCTAAAAATCATTGTTTCGAGTTCTATTACATCCTTAAATGCCTCCAAAAACATTTTTTCTCATTTACTTTCCATGTTATGAGTTTTATTATAAGTTTTTTTTTGGTACCCAACATTTAAATAAAAATATGAAATTAATTTGATATTTGATCTCGTACATACAATGTAAAATGAAACACATCTTATAACTTTAATGAAAAATTCTAATATAAATCCGTATATCTATATACCTATATACCTATATATCTGTTACGCCTCTGAAAAACGAAGCTCATTATTTGAGTAGTTAATGGAATGTTCTATTCGAGGAATTTCCTGTTTATTTTGGAACGTCAACGTTTCTTTACGAGTACAAATGTTGCCAGATATCGATTGTTCTTTAGTAAACAATACTTAATTAACAAAATAAGAATTAACGAAGATAAAAACTAAGCTGTAATCTTCTTTTACGACACTTCCGTAAAGTATTTATTTGAAACAAAATGGATATAACTATAGTTTTATTCATTTTAATAGTCTTTTATTTTTAGGGTTCCGTACCTCGAAAGAAAAAAATGGAACCCTTATAAGATCACTTTGTTGTCCGTCTGTCCGACCGTTTGTCAAGACCCTTTTTCTCATGAACGCGTGGAGGCATCACGCTGAAATATATATTAAATATTCAGTTCTACTGTCCCTTGGAGCAAGGAAAAAATCAAACTTCTAAGCCAAAGCAATCAAAAGATACAGCCATTTATGCTGCAATTTTCGCAAATTTTGAAACTCGCGAGAAAATCAAAACCTACAAGGATACTTCCATGAACTCAAAATCTTCATATTTGGTACGAAGTGACGTGCTATAGCACAGATATAAAAAATATAGGTATTTCATAGAAAAAAAAATACCCAAGGAAACCCCATTGCGCTAGTCCTACTCGCACGTTTTTTTCGAACTCGAGGTGGTTGCTGTTAGCCATCTTGTCTTTTACCGTGACACCGAGTGAGTAGGGAAGAGGGTACTCTTTCTCTGAAAAATTTGCAAGCACTAAGTGGCTGCTTGAGGGAAAGTCGACGGCGTCTAAGGCGTCCCCTGCGGGACTCAAACCTCGGCTGCGGCCGTTGATCAGACTTGATGGTAGAATAGTTTTATTGTCTGATTTTATTATACAGTGTATAACGCAATCGACAGGTCAACGGTTGTCTATCGGTAGAGGACCTTAGTATCAAAAATCAAAAAATACTGGTGACTTTTTTCCAGAAGTAATTGTAAAAACTATTTAAGTTTTAGTTTAGAATAATCTTTAAAAGCTACATAGGCGCAAATGTGTTCAAATCACGAAACAGTAAAAAAATGTTATTCTTATTACGAGAAAAGACTACATCTAAATCGATTTTACATATTTACATAAGTGTTTGCATTTTTTACCAGTCTACTATAATCATCCACTGTTTATTGGGTAAAAATATTTTGATATTGTAAAGCTATCCTAGCACAAGACGTGAATTGGCTAATGCACTTGGGTGGCGATTAATATTAACTTTCACACTCTGTGGAAAAAAAAATTCACTAGTCATTTTTTGTACTTTCTATTTTAAGAAGTAAAAATGCATATATATACCAGTCGTGGCGCAGGGGCACAAAGTGTGACTGTAAAACCGACTGGTTGTGGGTTCGATCCCCACTCGAGGAGATGAAATATTTACTTAAATTTATATTTCCATTTCTTCGCTCTGGTGTTGAGGCTAAGCGCGGCGTTGAGTTCTGCCACTCAACACGCAATGCCTCCAAGAATGCGGCAGAAGAACGGAGTGTTCTAACACTAGGTTCCCTCTGCCTACCCTGCTGTGTGCGGGATACAGCGTGAAGCTGATATAAAAATATAAATAAAGCATATAAAGAATAAATACTACAAGTTTCATTCTTCACCGCTTCTTCTTCAAAAATCACAAATTCTAAAATATCCACTAAAAATCGAATAACGTACATAGAGGTAAAATGAATAGATACCGAGGTCCTCTACCCATAGACAACCGTTGATCCGTCGATGGGTATACAATCTATATACAGATATACATATACCATATGTATATATAATTATATAGTTTTAATCATATTTATACTATACAAATATATTTCACCGATATTATCGTGTAGTACTCAGTCAATTACCCTAAGTGACTTCACAGCTATTCATCAGTCAACATAAGCACTATTCATATGAATTTCTTTGATCCCATATCTTTACAAACATTTATATAAGAGATATAGCCTCGGCGCCTTTTTCTCGATTGAAGAGTTTATGTAAATACATATAAACATTAAATAAGTATTTATTTTTTTTATTATACCCACATATAAAGAAAATTTTTATATGATATCAGTGCCTACTTATAATTAAAGGAAAAATTTTATATTGATATATGAAACTAAATAAAAAAGATAATACACTTCTTCAAATATATTAAAAGTATGCAGAAGTTCTATTATTATATATAGTAACTTACTAAGAAATACATAGTGGAAATATTATAATAGTATAACAGTAATATGTTATCAGCTTCACGCTGGATCCCGCACACAGCAGGGTAGGCAGAGGGAACTTGTTAAGACACACCGTTCCCCACCGAGTTCTGGAGACATTGCGTATTGAGTGGCGGAAATCAACGCCGCACTTTGCTTCGACACCAGAGCGAAGAAATTAAAATATAAATGTAAGTAAATATTTTATCTCCTCCAGTGGGAATCGAACCCACAACCAGTCGATTTTGCAGTGACACTCTGTGCCCCTGCGCCACGACTGGCCTCAAATATGTTATAATAATATCAACATAAATATGTTATAATTTTCCGTAATGTGTTAAAAAATGTCTTAAGCAGACAGCTTTTCCCTTTTTCCTTCCTTGCCATAGCAAGGAAAAAATTTTATTAAAAGAATTAGTTAAATATGCTAGTGTCCTATTTGTCTTAGCCAAATATAAAAAAAAATAGAAGCAATTCCATAGCATTATACAGCCAACAAAGTAAATACTACATTACAGTTGATAGAATCTTTTATTTATTTGATCGATGTAATCGGGACTGGTGTTCGTGTGTTGAAAGCGATCTCTGCGCGTGTTGGTTCTAATTAATGATGCCCTATCGCGTGCGAATCACCCACTTGTCTCGCCTAGCGTTGTATTACAAGAATAGTGCCTTAAATGTTTTTTTTTTCGGACGGTTTTCATAACATTTAAAAAATTAAAAATAAAATATTTTAAACCTAGTACAGAAAGGGGTAATTATATGTTTCTTTGTATGTTAGTTCACTGATTTCTCAGATAATTCTGAATGGATGTTGCTTTCAGATGTGGTCCCATAAAAAAATTACAGCACATGGCAGATCCCTTTTTAAAAGATAAACAAAAACTATTATTTACACTGTTTGTCGTCATCAGTCATTACACATTTTTATTTAATTGTATTATAGGTATTATTTATTTAGGCGTACTCGTGTACGAAAGAATTAGTTGATTTAGTTACCTTCTGTTTTTGTATATCAATTTCTTTTATTAAATAAGTATTTACTTAGTACGCGGCCGAGGCCGGTCGTGGCGCAGCGGCACGAGGTGTGACTGCAAAACCGACTGGTTGTGGGTTCGATCCCCACTCGAGGAGATGAAATATTTACTTAAATTTATATTTCCATTTCTTCGCTCTGGTTTCGAGGTTAAGCGCGGCGTTGAGTTCTGCCACTCAACACGCAATGCCTCCAGAACTCGGCAGAAAGTGGGGAACGGAGTGTCTTAACACTAGGTTCCCTCTGCCTACCCTGCTGTGTGCGGGATACAGCGTGAAGCTAATTTAATTTAATTTTTTTACGCGAGCTTTTGAAAACTAAAGCTTTTGAAAGCTAAAGCCAATTAAAAAAAACAGTTATTATTCTGGCTGGCATAAAGTCTTTTCTGGCTGACACAAATAGAAAACCTAGCTTAAGGATCGTGGGCTGTAAGTGACACATGAAAATTAAAAAAATAAATAAAAAACACACTTTTCTACACCAAACTTTAACGTTTAAACTCGAGTGTGTGCTAAGACTTAGTAGTCTTACACACACTCGACTTCCTAGACTCGAGTTCTGAAGAGTTCACTATTCAGGACCTGGAACCATCACTGACCAGCTCCGTGATACAATATTATTATATTGTCACCTAAGCTACGTATTAAAAGTAGGCCAAATTTAGTTTTTATTTTATTACTAAATCAGATTGTCCAGTTAGTAAGACCTACTAAAAGCGTGTTACAAAATATAATTGAATGAATTTCAGCATGTTTGTTTTAAGTACAAAGATAAAGTATTTTTATAGCAATAAGAGACAAATGTAAAAAAGGATCACCAGACGTTAAGTGGACACTCTCGCCTATGGATATTTACAAGATCAGGAGATTATTGGAATATACTGACATCCTTGAGGGTGAAAAATCCAAATTATAGCGTTTAAGTAAAGTTCCTTAGAAGACTATTCCATAATTTGAAAGTAAAACCATTATTTAATTATAATAAGAATTATTTCCTTATTTTTATTTATTATAATAATAATATAGTTTTACAAAGAAACAATAGTGTTTGGTTAAGTGTAAAAATAGATGAAATGTATTACAAAGCAATTATTATTTTATGAAATCCCATAAGTCTCTCGACCACAAATGAATATTTGCATTCGGTTGAAATCGCTCTTTACCGCAGTTTATCCAGTGAACTGAAATTTTTGGTTTCTATAAATTAAGTTTAGTTATGATTTTATTTCAATACAATTTCTACTTCAAATTTAAACTATTAAACAATGAAGCATGGTTAAATTTTCACTTTGAATTAATTTAAAAGCCAATTTATGTGTATATTATGCTTTAAGTTAAATTCCGTTTCATTATCGTCATAATATCTAATAAATAATATAGAAAGAGCTTAGTCTATTTTTTTCAAATTTATATATGACTTAATTTTGGGTACCCCGCAAACCGCTCTTAGTTTCGATAAATATGAACATTCCACGTTCATTTTGGATGTAGATTAGATTTTCCGCTTCTAAAACTATTATAAAAAATGTTTTTGTAGGAATTTCAAAAATTATATGATAAAATTTGTACTAAAGTTAATTGGAATTTAGTGATAAGAATTGTTTGATATTGTAAAGCTAACAAAATAAGGTAAATGATACATCCAAGTGAACATTTTTTTAACGTTATTAAAAATAAAAACTAAGTTCAGGTATTCTACGGCTATAAACTAAATATGCAGTTACGTAGTTATCTACGTAGTTAAATATTATTGAGACGATCTGATATGATTATAAAATTATGTTTTCTTCGACATTGCTATTGTTTACTTTTAAAATTCATCATGTAAAAATAATCATATAATTTTCTATTCTGTATATTGAAAAACAAAGTATGAGTGTAAAATTGACTGGTTGTAGGTTCGATCCGATTTCCATTTCTTCGCTCTGATGTCGAGGCAAAGCGCGGCGTTGAGTTCCGCCACTCAAAATGCAATGCCTCTAGATTTCGGTGGAAAGTGGGGAACGGAGTGCCTTAACACTAGGTTCCCTCCGCCTACCCTGCTATATGCGGGATGTAGCGTGAAACTGATTTATGAGTGATTTATTTATTTATTTACATGAAATGACAATATAATATGAAGTTATTAAAATTATACATAATATTATATTGTATAAAACATTTAAACTACTAAATCACCCTGACATATTGTAACTCAAGTTTAATGAATGTGTCAAACTGTAAAACTTTGATGGAACGAATGGGGTTCCCGAACTAATTTAGAATAGTACCGCAAAACAGCTATTAATAAACACATATTATTGCTTTCAATCCAAAAACCATTATACGGAATAATTAATGTAAATAGAAACTTGTACGTGAATGTCACTCAATGATTGCAACTCCAACTGTATTATCCAAGCTATTTGATATTTGAATAGGAATATGGATGATATTGTGTATTATGAGGAAGTTATTACGTTTCTATTAGAGGCCAGTCGTGGCGCAGCGGTAAAACCGACTGGTTGTGGATTCGATCCACACTCGAGGAGATGAAATATTTACATAAATTCATATTTCCATTTCTTCGCTCTGGTGTCTAGGTTAATATATTTTTTAATTTAAATATAAGTTAAGATTACAATTGATTTTAATTATGTGTATATAATAAAAAGTGTTTTTATTAAGTGTTAATTATTATTTAAAATGCAGCCTACACCTATAACAAAATAAATAAAGATCTTCAATGAAATATTTACTTAAATTTATGTTGCCATTTCTTCGCTGTGATGTCAAGATTAGGCGCAGCGTTGAGTTCTGCCACTCAACACCCAATGCCTCCAGAATTCGACAGAAAGTGGGGAACGGAGTGTCTTAACACTAGGTTCCCTCTGCCTACCCTGCTGTGTGCGGGATACAGCGTAAAGCTGATTTATTTATTTTATTTATTATGTTTCGAGTAAAATTAGTTACGAATATGCTTAGAGTGCTTACTGGATTCTAGTTCAAAAAAAGTTATAAATATCTATTGTATTTTTTAATCAATATTTAGATTCTGGAATAAAAATGGAAAGAAATTTTGTGTCAAAAGTGTCATAGAGTTAAATATTCTCTAACTATTGTGCCATTTGCGGGAAATACATGAACGCAAATAACTCAATAAATATTATTCATATACTTATAGCGACCGAAGTTAAAAATGAAAAATGTGTGCTCTGGTTGGTTATTGATAAGATGTTTGTATAGCCAATTATGTGAATAAAAGTTCTTAGACAGTTATAAATTCAAATCATCTTAGTGTTTGGAGGTCAGTCGTGGAGCAGGGGCACAAAGTGTGATTGTAAAATCAACTGGTTGTGGGTTCGCTCCCCGCTCGAGGAAATGAAGTTGGGTTCCGCCACTTAACACTCAATGCCTCCAGAATTCAATGAAAAGTGGAGAACGGAGCATCTTAACACTAGAATTTCTCTGCCTATGGTAGGCAGACAGAACCAAGTGTCAAGACGCTGTATGCGGAAAACAGTGTAAAGGAGATTTTTAAATTTTGTTCTCAGATCTCTTGACATATGATCACCAATACATTGTCACGAAAAAAACATTAATTCTTCTGTCTTCTTTTTTATATTTTTTGTTTTAAAACTACATTATGAAGTTTTAAAAGTATACAAAGTACGAAGGTAACATTATATAACTTTGCATCACAAAATCTCTTCAAAGCCATTATCCATTATTTGAAAAAAAAAAGGCAAAAATGGGAACATAATCGCGTACACGCATATACACTATATATGTAGAAGACTCCTAGATCGATATGATCGAAGTAAAACAGAGTTTATTTATTATTTATTATAAAAAAAAAAATTGTGAAAAGACGTTTGTGTGTTAAAGGTTATTACCAAATTAACGATTTTGTAAATGATAACACGTCTTGGGAATGAAATGCTCGCTCCAGTCTGTTTCAAAAGTATCATTGTCACAGATATTTAAATATGTATTTGTATAAATTTATTTTAAAAAAATAGGTCCCGCTGAGTTTCTTGCGCCGGTTCTCCTCAGGTCTGAGGCATACACTTTAGTGAACTGGTGGTAAATTATTTGACGTTCAAAAAATGAAGCATGTAACTTCTTATTTTGGATAAAATTATTTGAATTTGAATTGAATTATTATATAATGTACAAAAATTTCTAAATAATTTATAACTAAATAAATCATCATAATTTGTTAAATCTTATTTGTATTTAAGAAGCGTAAAATGATATCTAGTTGAAATAAATAATCGTAGTCAAGCGGGCGAATCGGGCCATTACGTTTGGCCGCCAGCCAACTGCAGCCTACCGGTTACACTATCCTGGAACATTTATTTATTAAGACAACAACTGCATGTACGTGATTTTAGAGTATTATTTAAATATCTTGCAGGTTTTTTTTTAATTCTTAAAATATTATTCCGCACTTAGTAAAGAAAAATAGTTATTTAGAAAACGTATAAAAATTTGAACGTAGCGGGACTCGAACACGCGCCTCCTGGAAACCTACCAGGCGCTCTGACCACTATCTTACGTTCTCATCAAGCTACGTCGAAATTTTAAATGTAAATAAATATATCATTTCCTCGAGCGGGAATCGAACCCACAACCATTCGATTTTACAGTCACACTTCGTGGCCCTGTGCAACGACTGACTTAAAAAAAAGTCTAAATTATGCGTGGCTTATCATCCTTAACATAATTATCTATGTTATATATTAATCTATGTTTATACGATTTTTACAACTTTTAAAAAAAATCTTTTAAATAAACGTTCTCTAAATAAGTATCTTGCAGGTTTCCCTAAATTTTGTATATAAAAAACACATTTTCGGAAAAGTTTCACATTCCAATAGTTCACTATTGCAGATGTTGGTAATATAATCTATTATATAAGGCTCTTACAAAATCGGTAAGCGGAAAAATCTTTCAAATATATTATTGTTAGAGAGTCATTCACGAAGGCAAAAGCGCTGCGTTAAGTTTCGCCACTCAACACGCAATGGCATGGAAAATTGGACAGAAATTGGGGAACGGAGTGTCTTAACACTGAATTCCCTCTGCCTATCCTGCTGCGGGTTATTTTTGTGAACAATAAAAATATATACTTATATATAATATAAATATCTTGACGATTTCAAGTAAAAATACTAATATATGAATATATATTTCGTTTACGTTGCAAATATCAGACAGCAAAATCAAAGCATTAAACGTATAGCCGACACGTCCAACACAGCGGCGATACAGCTGCTTGTTATAATTATAGTTCAGGATTATGTGCCAGGAACGTAAACCATAAATGCACTGATTACTTTGAAGGCTGGTTTGCCGATTGATTGTGCTTGAATTTAGTCATAAAAGTCAGCGATAGCTTGTGGGTTCGATTCCCGTTCGAGGAAATGAAATAATTAATATTTACATTTCTTCGCTGTGGTGCCGAGCCAAAAAACGTGTCTAAAACATGCTTGAGGTTGAGTTCCGTCACTCAACACACAATACTTCCAGAATTCGGCGGAAAATGGGGAGCGGAATGTCTTAACACCAGGCTCTCTCTCTGCTTACGCTCCTCCGTGCAGGACACAGCGTGAAGTTGAAAAAAAAAAAACTTCTTTAACTTAACGCTGTATTCCGCACACACCAGGGTAGGCAGAGGGAATCCAGTGCTAAGACACTCCGTTCACCACTTTCCGCTGAGTTCTGGAGCCATTCCGTGTTGAGTGGCGGAACTCAACGCTACGTTTTGCCGCGAATGAAATTATAAATGTAAATAAATACATCATTCCCTCGGGTGAGGATCAAACCCACAATCATTCGATTTTACAGCCACACTTTGTGCCACTGCGCCACGACTGGCCTCGAAAAAAATATTCAAAGTTTAAACTATGCGTGGCCTATCATCCTTAACATAATTATCAATGTTAAATGATATTGCAAAACAGACGCGCAATCAATTCTAATATCTTAACGCGCTATCAGCTAATAAACGCCACATAAACATAAATTTCTATGATCAGCAATATCTGAAAGGTAAATTACACGAAATTGAATTTGTGCTGTGTCTATATAACGTACTGGTGAGTTTGTAATAAATTTAAATCAGTGAATATGGTATGGTTTGCTAAGTAATTATATTTATTTGATTATAATTACATATAATATATGTATAGCATGTTTACATTTATTCGCTCTGGTGACGAGGCGAAGCGCGGCGTTGAGTTCCACCACTCAACACGCAATGCCTCCAGAATTCGGTGGAAGATAGGGAACCATTCCCTCTGCCTACTGTGCTGTGTGCGGGATACAACGTGAAGCTAAAAAAATAATTAATTATTATCGCCACTGTAAGACAGCATCTAAACGACATAAATGACTGTGGATTCGATCTCTATTCGGATAATGAAATATTTTCATTTTTACTGGTAGTCAAAATAAAATAAAAAAGTGGCGTTGAGTTTTGTCACTCACCATTGCTCAGAAATCGGACAAGAAGTAGATACTTAACAACACACACACTTAAGAAGAATATCTAAACACTAAGCCTTTTAAATTTTAGAGAAGAAGAAGATTTCTACGTATATTATTATAAGGATAACTTCTTTGTATATATATAGATCTGCTAATGCTGATAATTATTTTATATTTTGATATTTATTATTAAACTAGCGACCCGCTCGCGGCTTCGCCCGCTTAAACCACAAAATTATTTAATTAGCACACTGAATTATGTTCGTGTTTTGATATACCTATAATGTATGTTTGCAACGCAATGAAGATTTTTAATGAGA
>DWQW01007109.1:0-15416 GCA_018249695.1 Heliconius erato demophoon | reverse complement strand
ATATTTCCATTTCTTCGCTCTGGTGTCGAGGTTAAGCGCGGCGTTGAGTTCTGCCACTCAACACGCAATACCTCCAGAATTCGGCAGAAAGTGGGGAACGGAGTGTCTTAACACTAGGTTCCCTCTGTCTAATCTGCTGTGTGCGGGATACAGCGTGAAGCTAATTTAATTTAATTTAATTTTTAAAACTACTTTATTTCTTGCCAAAAATACACGCTACTTGAAAAATATTGTAAAAGCTTCTAAAAGTTTGCAAATAGCAAAATAACGAAGGCCATCGTGGCGCAGTAGTACAACTTTTGAAGTGATGGCTTCAATCCATACCGGGGGATTATATTTGTGTTTTTTAATTACTTCACTCTGGTATGCGAAACGCGGCGTTGAGTTCCGTTATTCAAAAAAATCTTTTCAAAGTGGGGGGAGCATTTTTGTAAATATTGGAAAAACATTAAATTGTTTTTTTTACAACGAAAAATGCCTTGAACATAAAAATTTGAAGTCTCATAACATCTCATTAAAAACACATTTCAGTCCTTCGTCGTCACTTGAGTGTTTATTTTATTGCAAAGTTACAAGGCTACTGGCGTATTGGTCGCGTCGCCAGAAGGCCGGAAGCGATGACGTTAAAATTTCGCATACAGGTTGCCCATAAAAACTTTATTACGATTTTGTTTATGGGTGTACGCGTCATAACTCGCCAATTTATGAATTGGAATTGGGGCTCGTGGGGAGTGTGGAGTACGACGTGCAACCTGGACGTGTATAACTTGGATATTTTTTTTATTGTTTATTAGGCCAGTCGTGGCGCAGGGGTACGAAGTGTGACTGTAAAATCTACTGGTTGTGGGTTCAATCCCCACTCGAGGAAATAAAATATTTAGTTATGTTCATATCTTAATTTCTTTGCTCTGGCTCCAAGGCAAAAACTAGTTGAGTTCCACTAAACACGCAATGCATTCAGAATTGCTGTGTGCGGGATACAGCGTGAAGCTGATTTGATTTGATTTGGATAATGTAAACACAATTATTCAATATTTGCGGCAATAACTTAAACAAAGCGCAGAGTTGAGTTCCGCTAAACTATTTTGTACGGGAGATGTGTTTAGATATAACAAAATTGTAGCACACAGTATTTACAGTCACTACGACTGTGTTAGATTTATTTTTGTTTTCCCAGTTTTCCCTTTACTGTCCATAGTTGCAATTTTTGACTTCAAATTTTGTACAGTAGCTTGTTATTTGTCAGTTTCGTGTAAATCTGATATTTTTTAAATATTTTTTTAGATCTTTTTGTGTGCTACACTAATAAAGGAATATTTAAAAAAATGTAGGTATATACTATGTTAGTTGAAATACAGCGGGTTTTGCTTATTTTATTAAATTTGGGCAAATATATTTGCAATGTTATTATTATAAATTCAGTCTAATATTATAGAAGTCAATTAGTAATAATACTTTTGTCCATGAATGTATGTAAATCATTTCCGTATTTTTAAGTAAACAAAAATATTAACAAAATGTAATTATAAATTGAATTGGAATATTAATTAATTGGATACAAATTGATCAATTGACTTGAATTGATTTATAAATTGCTGAATTGACGTAGAAAAATTCTTAATTACTAAAAAAAATCTTTAAAGTAAAATTTTAAGTTTTAATAAGCATCAAAAATTTCAAAAATACGAGAAAAATATCAAATTACTTTAACAGTAAATATTTTTAAGTAATAATAATGATGTAATATGGGCGAGTTAAATATTCACAGTGTAATGGATGGTCCATTATCATATAATTAAGTGCGGATCCTATAGCAGGGTTAAGTGAGGCTCAAGTTGTTCTATGAATATTCTATCGAAGGTATCATTTAATATATCTTACTAGACATTACGTTATAAGTTATTAAAACTATTATATTAATTTTTGATTTATTCGTGTAGGTTATATCGTATCAAAAATATAAAGATAAAATGTTAGCCAAGTTAAATGTTAGGTAATGCATCGTTCTCTACTTCACCGACAAAAGGATGATAGATCTATATTGGTGCCGAGTTCGATGCTCAGTCGGGGTAACTCTAGCTCTAAATTTCACTCGAGAACTTTTTATGTACAGGTAGTAAGTAATATTATGTTTAATATAATATGTTATTATGTCATATAAATAAATGATGTATTTTTATTAGAAGTTAATATCGTAAACCACAGAAGAGGCCAGTCGTGGCGTTGGGGCACAGGCATGCGACTGTAAATGGCACAGATTGTGGGTTCGATTCCCACTCGAGTAAATGAAATATTTCATATTCTTAGCAAACTCCTGTTAAAGAGGGTAGATATAGATGAAAAAGACTATGAGACCAATGGAATTGCAATGCAATCGGGGACAGCAGCTTGTAGGCAACGGCCCTTATTGGAAGGAAACTCACGCAAAGTATTATTATTGGAAGATACATACCACTTATTGCAATTACGTAAAATCTCTTTCCATATAACTTAGAAACATATAGACTATATATGTTTTTAATTTGTTTTTAAAAAAACAGACACCGCTTCAGATTTCTGACAATAAGACAATTTTCTCGCTCTGGTAACGTTACTCAACATGCAATGCCTCCAGAATTAGGCGCAAAGTGGGCAACGACCAGTGCGTGATACAGTGTGTTGCGTAAAAATAAAAAAATCTTAATAAAATAAAAAAATCTGAATTGAATTTTGATAAAACATTCTAAAATAAGCTTCATCAAATTAAGTTAACAAAAGCTAGTAATTCTCTGTAAGAAGTAGTATAGTATAGAAATCTTTCGCAAGTTCACTGATTGGGCTCATTGTCCTCAGGAAATATCGGACAAAACAAACTTTTCAACTTCGCTGTAACAGAAGCCAATGTTCTTATTTTCACAACTAATCAAGACAAATTCAAACAAAGTTGTTTGAAAAGATACAGAAAATTGAAGGAAAAAGAAATACTTATTCTAATATTTGGGTAATTAATTTGGCATTGAGATTTAATTTACAGGTATCAAGTGTGAGTTGTCGTTTTGATCGAGGATTTTATTTCAATATTATAGTTAAATCAGCTTCACGCTGTATCCCGCACGCTGTACTCGCACTCCCCTCCACTCTCCGCTGAGTTCTGGAGGCATAGCGTGTTGAGTAGCGGAACTCAACGCCGCGCTTTGCCTCTACACCAGATATAAGAAATGAAAATATAAATGTTAATAAATATTTAATTTTCTCGAGTGGGGATCGAACCCACAACCAGTCGATTTTACAGTCACATTTTGTGCCCCTGCGCTGCGACTGGCCTCGACTGGAATATTATAGTAGTTCTGGTATAATTACATTATGTGAATCGTAGTACTAGTAGTACTGCAACCCAATCGATTTTTTTTAATGCTATGAAGAGTGCATAACGAAATGATGCATATGCCTAGGCTATCCCTGTCTGCTCTCCTGGATACTTCAATATAATATTTGTTTTCTTTCTTTGTATCTACTGTATCTTTTTGCCATTTTTTCACCACTCGTTTCATTTAGGCTCTCACTAGAGATGCTCAAGCCACCTGAGCATATTCTTCTTCATTCTCCCCATAAATCCTCACTATTACCTGTCATTCTAACGACTATCCGTCCCACTTTTGCCTATTTTTTACATCACTTAGTTCACTTTTCGAATGTTATCGATATTGGTCTAACCACTTTCTCATACAAATTGATATTCAGTAAGCATAGAGACATTTGTAAAATGCAAGGGTAGGAGCAAAAAACGTGACAAGGATTTACGAGGCAACCCCTTCCGGATTTCACACGGGTGACATTTTATAGGTCCTTGTTTTTACGGCGGGTGACGCGTGACGGCGAGTGTCGGTACACCTGCTTAGATCTCCTGTTAAAACTGGTTTATGGCGAACCATAAGTTATATTTCCATTTTTTCGCTCTGGTGTCGAGGTTAAGCGCGGCGTTGAGTTCTGCCACTCAACACGCAATGCCTCCAGAATTCGGCAGAAAGTAGGGAACGGAGTGTCTTAACACTAGGTTCCTTCTGCCTACCCTGCTGTGTGCGGGATACAGCGTGAAGCTAATTTTTTTCATAAGTTATTAAAATTGTGATATACTTAAGTTGTGGTTGTGTTATGTACCGCAATATGTTTTTAAACAACAAAATTAATATAGTTATTTTCATACATATTGGTCTTTATATTTTTAGTAACTTGAATGGAGTGAATCATTTGTTTGGTTTTGTTGTAGTTGTTTTAGCATTTTTGCTCTACTTTAGCTAGTTTCTGCATAATTTTTAAAATTGTTTTTAAACATTTTTTATAGTGTTATTCTACACTTAGGATTTTCTAAGTAAAGACTTATTACTATTTTTTTCTAAATAAATATTATTATGCCTAATTTGCTTAGAAAATTCAATTAAATCAGTTCTACGCTGTATCCTAAGCAGAACAGGGTAGGGACCTTAGTGTTAAGACACTCCCTTCCCCATTTTCCGCCGAGTTCTGGAGGCATTGCGGATTGAATGGCGGAAACTCAACGTCACGCTTTGCCTCAACTCCAGAGCGAAAAAAATAAAAATTATTTAGAGTATAGATTATAGGTTTAGATTTTTTTAGTTATTTAATTTATCTACAGCCAAAGCGCAATTTATTGAAATTGTGTAAAGATAGGCAACATTTTAAATGACTATCCTAAAAGTTGTCAGAATTGAACTGCAGTTTTTTCAGCTTCATGCAAATAAGAGGATAGTCTGGTATACGAAGTATATATATACCACGAAGGCCTCTGTAACTATATCGTAATGAAAATATATTAAACCATAACTCTCTTGCCATACCCTCGTAGGATGTACCGACGCAAAACTTCCCCTTCACAACTAATTATACAATGTAAACAGCCCACAGCGATCTGAACATATAAACTCTAAACTCTTTTAAAATCCACAAAAACACACAAAACTCAATTTATTCTGGTACTAGTTTAGATCAGGAAGCAATTTACTATAAAGTAGAAACTTTGGTTTAGAAAACAGTTTGTTCATTCGTTTATTAATGTTTATGCATCATCACTACAGTACGGTCATCAAGTCGTGGCCGTCCTGAAATAAGGTTTTCTGAACGTAGGAAAACAATCAAAAGTAAGAATAAATGCTAAAATCCAATCTGGCCTCGCGCCATCAACATCTAACTTTTGGTTGATTATTTTAGGTTATCTATACTGTAATGTATTTAGTCAATCGTAATTTAAATCTTTTAGAATATAACTTGGTACAAAATATGGTGTTTTTACTAAGGTTGACAAAAATTATTGTATTTAAAAGACACTTTATTAAGACAAAGTGTTCCTACCGGAACTTCCTGTAACGGAACGCGTGCACGACAAATCTTAACGGAATCCCTAGGGAGTTCCGGAGTAAAAAGGAACCTGCTTGTTGCTCCACAAATCCTATCTCTCTATCTAATCTATTTTTCAGTGGAGTCCCATAAAATTATGTATAATTTTGAACACAAAATTATGAACCCAACAAAATAAACTTATTCAAAAGGTTCAATCATATTAAACTTTTAAATTTTATGAAATTTGTAAAGGCGAGAATTTTGATAAATTTTATCTCTATATCGAATCCTTTAGTCCAAATGTGAGAGGGAGCTTCTAAGCACTAGCCTCAACTTTACAGCTTCTATAATTCTATAATGTTTTTCATATTAACGACTTCTATTGTTTCTACTGAATACTTAAAGCATGTTTTATCTCATTCTTTTTGTATTTTTTTAATTCATAATATATGTCAAATCGGACTGTAGAATTGAAGGTAGTAGCTTCGATTCAAAATCGGGGAAATGCAATTCACTTTCATTCCTCCTAAAAGATTGGACGATATGTGTGGAACGTGGGTAAACAGAGGGAACCTGTAGGAGGGATTCAGAGAGAAGATAGTGAAAACAATGTCTTAAGAATATAGGATTGCATCTCATTTTTAATTTTTTGTCTATACCTAATCTAAAATATTCTTCCCTGTATTCACTGTTGTACGAATCGAATATTTTTTGATATGACATTTTAAAATAACACGTTATTACATTAGTATATAGTTATGACATTAGTCCGATCATATTTAATTATGAAATATTCCTTTAAAACAAACTATTTCAATACTAAACAAAAACAAAATTACAAAATCTATACACAATATAAATCTTCGTGGCAATATGCAACTATATTGCCATTGACCCTAAAGTCGTCCCATTGGCCTTAAAGTCAAAACAAATCACATCCTGTGTCAACGACGGTTGACAGTGCACAGTGAATATTTCAGAGTTTGCCCTCCTCTTTCCCTCCCCTCTGACGGCCTCCCCCGTACAGGGGCTAGCTGTAGCTGTTATAAGTTCATTGTATTGTGAGTTCGCAATCGCGCAATATCGCACACCGGAAACGATGCAATTAAAATCCTGTAAACAATTTTTGGAGGGAAAATGTTGTTTTGTTTGCCTATTTTTTTTAGTAGGACTTTTTTTTTCAGCTTCATGTTGTATTCCATATGTAGTAGGGTAGGCCTAGTGGTAAAACATTCCGCTCTCCACTTTCCCCTGTAGAATACAGACATTGGCCGTTGAGCGGCGGAACTCATCGCCGCGCTTTGCCTCGATCGAATGGGGAAGAAATAAAAATATTAAATATTTTATTTCTTTTCCCATTGGAAATCAACCCACAATTATGTTGTTGTGTTTTACGTTTCCTTATTTAAAATATTACAAGAATACATAAATGTATTTTTATATTAAGCTGTACCTTTTTGTGGTTTTTCCTCAAAACGCTAAAGTTTATCTCATAAATTATCACAAAATAAATCATATTTAACTTTCCTTAAATAAGGATAATGGTAGATACAAAAAATACAAAATGGTTTTTCTACAAACGACATTTTTTTTATTTTAATTAGACTTACAGAGTCCAAGCGCTGTTGAAATTGTCAAAGTGTAATTTTTGGTAGTTAGTTTAATTGTTTAGAAAAGTGATTTTGGTATTTAAAATTTGGAACGTAATTCAAACGCCAAATATGTCCTGTTATAAGAAATAAACAGAAAAAAGGGAGAGTAAAAATA
This sequence comes from Heliconius erato demophoon, assembly GCA_018249695.1. Taxonomy (NCBI): domain Eukaryota; kingdom Metazoa; phylum Arthropoda; class Insecta; order Lepidoptera; family Nymphalidae; genus Heliconius; species Heliconius erato. The sequence continues at coordinate 8,315 of DWQW01007109.1, read as the reverse complement.
ATATACTTTTTGTAAGCATCAATATCAGTTTAATATACATATTAATTACCATATACATATATGTATACGTGAGACTATCGTGGCGCAGTGGGACAGCGATTCAGTATCAAAATATATAAGTTCTGGGGTCGATTTTCAGTCGGGAGCGTAAATTATATTCATTGTCCCGTTCTGGCACGCAGTGTCTTGAATTTGTGCAGTGTTTTGACACCACTTCCTGTTTATCCCGCTATTTGCTGGATAAAGCGTGAAACTCGAAAAATATACAAAAGTATTTACTAATATATGTAAATACAGTTATCCGTGTATAAATATAGAGCGAGCAATACTCTGCGGGGTAGCGCACAAATGGTTTGTGGTTCGGAAGACCGGAAGTTGGCCATTTTTTTAATGGACAACTTGTTTTTGTGACAAAAAATGCTTTATTTTTGTCGGTTACCAAACGGGCAAAACTGCAGCTTTATTTACGATATACCAGTGTTCTGTAATTTTTTTTCTCTAAATTTAGGTTTAGTTAGAAAATTTTATTTTACAGACATTGGGAAGCGCTTTGTTTTATTAACGGAGCTAAAAAGTTAAAATACTTAATTCTCCTTAGTAAGAATCGAATCCACAACCGTTGCTTACTGACAGAAACCGTCCCTCTGTGCCACGACAGCGTAAAGCTTTTACATGTATAATAAAATAATATTATGTTCAGTTTGATAGTAAAATGAAATCATCAGTTAGCAATAAATACATATTATTATTATACGCCATATTACTAAAAGCAGATTACTAAATAATTTAAGCGCAAACGACTCTAATAGAAGTATTGAACATAAATTGTTCACTTTAAATCTTCTGCAATACGTAAATTATAGTATTACATTAATAAATAAATCAACTTCTTCGTTGTATCCCGCACACAGCATCGTAGACAGAGGGAACCTAGTGCTAAGACACTCCGTTCCCCACTTCCTGCCGAATTCTGGAGGCATTGCGTATTGAGTGGCAGAACTCAACGCCGCACTTTGCCTCGACATCAGAGCGAAGAAATGGAAATATAAATTTAAATAAATATTTCGTCTCCTCGAGTGGGGACTTCGGTCCCCACAACTAGTCGGTTTTACAGTTACACTTTGTGCCTCTGCGCCACGACTTGCCACGAAAATACATATATAAAAAATATATACAAAATAAGTTGTTTTGATTACTATAAAAGTATGTATTTTCTTAAATATTTTTATTGTGTTATATACATTATACTTACTTGCTTTGTTATATTATGTGCGTTTATGTCTGAGATAAGTCGTGGCGCTAGAGCACGTGCGTGCAAGTGTAAAAGCGCCAGGTTGTGGGTTCGATTCCCACTCGGTAGTGAGGCAAAGTGCGAATAACGTTTTCTTAGCAGTTGGGAAAAATTGGCGATTTTTTTGTGAAATATATGAAAACAAAGATATGACCACGGGACTTTTGTACAACAATATTTAAAGGTTCCTCTTCCAATTAGCGATAATACACACATCAAACTATCGATTTTTTTACATAGCTTTTGTATTTTTTTCTATTCAAATTTTAAAGCTACGTCACATGGTGTCAATAATGCCTATCAATACATGTACATATATATATATATATATATATATATATATATATATATATATATATATAAAATCAGCTTCACGCTGTATCCCGCACACAGCAGGGTAGGCAGAGGGAACCTAGTGTTAAGACTCTCCGTTCCCCACTTTCTGCAGAACTCAACGCCGCGCTTAACCTCGACACCAGAACGAAGAAATGGAATCATCATCACATCTCAACATGCAACGTCTCGAGTTCTTGCAGAAAATGAAAAACAGAGAGTTTTATCACGCTCTCCTTATGTTATATTAAATATACAGCGTGAAACTGAAAAAAATAAACTTTACGCTGCAGCCCGCTTATAGCATGGTAAGTAGAGGCTTGAGGCTACCTAGTATTAACATTCAATTCTCTACACGCCGTCCACCCAAAAAACAAAAAAATAACAGTTTCTTGCTCTATCCCACATAAAGCAGAGTAGGCAGAGAGAACATAGTGTTAAGACACTCCATCCCCCGCGCACCGCTGAAACAAAAAAAAACAATCACTAAATTAGTAAATATAGATGCTACATAATTTTATAAGGGTCGTTATCGCTTCAAGTGGTGTAAAGAGAGCAAAGCCGTCGATTGATTGCGTCGCGCTCTGTGCGAGCACTTGAACGCTTCATCAGGCGCGGGAGAACGAGGCACAATACTTCCGCTTATTAATAGAATTGTGGTTTACATGCATTTTTTACCTTTTTAATTACCTTGTTTTTACGTGTTGGTTAGGATCTTATGCTGATAATATTTGTTTAGTTTCACGTTGTATACCACACAGAGCAGAGTAGGCAGAGGGTACCTGGGAACCTATTGTTAAGTCACTTCTGTTCCCCGCTTTCCGCCGAATTGTCAGGGCGTGTGACGGAACTCAACATCATCACAGTGAGAATAATGAAAATATGAAATATTTCATTTCTTTGAGTGGAGATCGATCCCTCAACTTGTCACACTTAAAGTCCCAAGTGTATGCACCGACGAGATGTTTTATAATAGGTATTTGAAATATCCATATATAAAAAAACTAGCGGCCCTAGCGAACCACCTATACTTTTATTATGCTGAATTTGACAACAGATTGATTCATTCAATCAAGAACAATACGTGGCTGTACGATAGGACGTCATCGGCGGCAAGGGCGCCCCCCGCGGAACTCGCGTCCGTAAACAGAGCGTTGAATTAGTTTAATTTTACATTTTCTCGCAAAGTATATATCTAAATTACAAGCTATTAAAGCCGAAGATTATCTTCACTAAATTTCCTTGACGATGAAATAATTTTCGCTCGTTAGTTTCACTATACATATGAAATAAAAATCGATGAAATATCGCTTTACAGTTTTCAAAAATTTTTTTTTACAAAATGCGTTATTGTCATTTATTTATAAGAGATAGATACTCGTATATGGTGTCGCGGACTTTTTTTTAGGACTAATAAAATTTAATATTTTTCTCAAACAACGTACTGATATATAATTAACTATTTTTGCAGCGCACGCGCTTACAGTTATTCGATGGTGTTCGTTATTATTGATGTTCTGTTATTTAAAGCTAATTAAGAATTACACTGTAATGTTATATAGCCTATAGTACTTCTCAAGAATGTAGCTTTCATACAAACAAAAAGAAAGTAAATCAGACCAGTAGATCCAGAGATCTTAGTGTTTAAACAAACAGACAAACTCTTCCGCTTCATTATATTAGTGCGTTCCTCTCGAGAATTAAATATGTTCAGTTTCTCTTTCTGGTAAAAACACAAAGCAAAGATTGAGTTCTCCAATTTTCAAGACATTGTGAGTTGTTGAATGGCGGCACACAACAACACGAAAGGTCTCGAAAATGGGGCATTGGGTAACAGAGTGTCTTAATACATACAATAACAAACAATATAAATTTAAATCGTATAACAAAATTCTATCATATGTACCAATTACATGAGCGAGCCTGCGCTCCCACAGCCACATTAGGGCTGGATCTTGCCTTTTCAATGAAATGATTAGAATTTTCAATTTTCCTTCAAACGCTTTACGTTGTGAATTTAAATCTCGTTACTGGATGGCTTACGAGGATATACGGTAGATGAATAGAGGAAAGATATATAATGTTATTTCAAATGGAACGCACCTGTGCCTTAATGTACCTTATTAGGTCTTGTTATCCTATTTATATGGAATTATGAATATATATGTAAATTATATGAGAAGTTCAAGAAATTATTAAATGGTAAATATGTCTTTTTTCAGCTTCACGCTGTATCTCGCATTTAGCAGGGTAGGAAATGAAAGTATTAAATATTTCATTTTATTGAGTGACAATTGAACTTACAACCTATCGCGCTTACAACCGCATGCTTGTGCCCCTGAGCCACAAATGTAATAATTCTGAATGCAAAATGCAAAAAGTGAAAATGTTATTTATTAAATATTTTTTTTACATTTTTAAACTTATGCCTTTGCCTTTGATAATTCTTAGTAATTATCTTTGGGAAGCAGAAATTTGTAAAAATCTCCCTACAGAGATACTAACAACATAAATAAGTTGTAACAAGCGTATAAAAATTTCGACGTAGCGTAATGAGAACGTATGGCTTAGTGGTCAGAGCGCCTGATTGGTTTCCAGGAGGCGCGGGTTCGAGCCTCGATACGTTCAAAGTTTTATACGTTTTCTAAATATGTATTTTTTCCTTAGGGTGGAATAACACTTAGAAAACTGATAGAAACCCTTAACTATTATCGTTTATCCTCACAGACGAAGCGGGAGGCAAAAGCTAATATATTATAAAACATATAAGCTATTTAGTTCGGATACTCAAGAGGTACTCTACTCTAGAACTAGGACAATAACACTAACTTACTGTTTGTAAGTTTTGACACATCTATTTCATTTCAAAATATATGACGTCCCGGGAGATTCAGGGCCAATTATAGCCGTTGTTTTGTCCAACGTAAATATTATAATATGGTATTAAACGAAAATATAAAGGAATAGTACGAAAATTATATAAAATTAGTTCATGCTTTTCCATGTATAGCAGTGTAGGCGTTATGTTCGTTAAAATAAGTGTTAAGACACTCTACATTCTCTTTTCTCCGCACAATTTTGGAAACATTTCGTGTTAAGGGAAATTCAAGGCGACGTTTTGATATGTCGCCAGAACGAGGGAAACTATTCATTCCCCCAATTGGCAATTGGGAATCGATCCTACAACCATCGCGTTGTCGATAGTCGATTAAATGATAAATGTAATAGAAATAGTTCTAGTAATAGTAATCAAATTATATTCATTGTGTTGTAGTGGATTCGAACTCCAATCAGGGACATTTCTTTACTGTGTCACTTAACTAGTAGAGAGATACATATTCAGAGTTTTAGTAGAGCACCTAAAAGGGAAATAAATTAAACACCTATAATATCACATTGTTGTCGGTCTGTCCGTTAAAAGGCGATTTATCGTGAGATGGTTTACCTATAGTTAGTTATATTTCAGATAAAAACTACTAAGCTTATGTAGTTAATTTTGTACAAAACGAATTTCATTTTGTCAGTTTTTAACATTAGTACTTTTAGTTGACTAATAATCCCAAATGGGAGGAACAGAACTCTAATTAGCAAGTCCAACTCGCACTTAACCGGGTTTCAGTCTACAAATAATAGTAATTTAATTTCTTCTGATTCTTCGTGCCAACACTTAGAAAATTCTGATAATATTTTGCCAGTATCTAACCACGTTGACTGCGGTATCTGGTGCCTTAGTCAAATCATCATACAAACAGGTGAAAAATTTTGAGGCAGGAGTGTAAGTGTGCCATGATCTATGGATTAGCACTACAGTCCCAGGTTGATCGTCCTTTCAGAGCGTTTCCCCATTTTCCCAGGTGTCAAAAAACACCTGGTAAAATGGGGAAACGCTCTGGGAGCTCTGGGAGCTCTGGCTCTGGGACCAAAGGCAACCCCTGGCTCGTAAGGGAACCTAGTAGTATCTTACTACTAGGTTCCCTTTATCTACCCTGCTGTGTGCGGGATACAGCGTGAAGCTGATTTAATAAAATTTAACTAAATAAGGATAAACGGTTTAATAAAGTAAATGTAACCCGAAGCGGTCGGTCCGACGTGATGCTATTAGGAGTAAACGAATCAATATGGAGCAAATCAAATATGCTGATACACGTGTAATTTGTGCAAATATTTTTGAAATTTGTTGCTACAAAGTCATATATTTTCTATTTTATTATATAAAAATTGAAAAAAATGGGTGGAATGTGACTGAGGACCCGTGTCCTAATATTAAGTTTCCTGTCCTACTATGCATTAAAATATGCGAAGCCGTTTTGTTTGGTTCCGTGCGTCAAAAGGTAAAAATGGGACCCTTATAGGATCGATTTGTTGTTCGTCTCTTCATGTTTCATGAAGACCATTTATTTCGAAGTTGGATGGAGGTGTCAGACTGAAATTATATAATTAGCTTCACTCTATATCCCTAGCGAGGTAGTCCGAGAGAACAGAGCACCAAACGCTACGGTCTCTACATACCTCTTTCTCCTCGTCCGCTGTCATCAACATCTTCATACATGCCCTCCGGGGGGTCCTTATGCTTTTTACGCGACCTTCTTTGATACTCAAAGTTACTGGAAGAAGGTCGCGTAGGTATTTTCAAGGTTCACCGAGGTCCCCATTCAATGAGAACTCGTTATATAAATAAAGAGAAAAATCAAAAAGAGAAAATTTATAAGCGAATAATATGTTTACAATTATATAAAAATCTATATTTTTGCTTTGGCTAAATGTGCTTGTCAACTTTTATAAGTTGTACTTACCTACAATCTGCTTAAAGCTTCGGTGGGAGAATCCCACTTGCACTTAACCGATTTCCTAATTATTCTTATTATTTATTTTATTTATTTCAGCTTCACGCTGTATCCCGCATACAGCAGGGTAGGCAGAGGGAACTTAGTGTTAAGACACTCCGTTCCCCACTTTCTGCCGAATTCTGGAGTAGAATTCTGAAGAATTCCGAATTCTGAAGTATACATTAAAAGTTTGAGGATTTAAAATATTTAAAAGCAAATAATAAATTTTAGCTACCAGCTTTTTGGTCTGGTTGTCCCTCGACATAGACCTAAAATAACTAATTGTCCCTAAATACACTTAAATATTATTAAAAAAAAAGAAAGCGGGCGAAGCCGCGCGAGGGCCGTTACTCATAAACAAAAAAATCGTTTCAAACGTTGTTGCTCGTCGTAAGTCGCTACACCACACTCTAAATGGCTCTTTGATCTACAACCTATTGGAGCGACCCAGTTTTCTATTAAGAAGAAAATGTATTCAAAATTATATTTAGACTTTAAGTCAATTTACATACATTTTTATATGGAATTCATATTTTAATAATTTTATTTTCTTGCTTATTTGAGCTATGAGTTGATAAATAAATAAATTTATTAATTACTATTAATATAGACAATTTGGTGTAGTTTTTTCCCGATGCGTCACTGTTATAGTTTATTGTAATGAATTCTTTGATTCTTTGAATTCTTTGATTCTGTAGCGATCTAGTGTTATAATTTTATTTTGGATATAGAGCATAAACTCGAAACTACTTAGGCTTATTTAGATTGCCCCCGTATGTTAGCGAATTTATAGACGGGAACGAAGCGTTAATAGGTTCCCAGATTGATCCCCTGCCTACCCATCTGCTTTGTGCAAAATACAGTGTAAAACAAAAAAAAAGAACGTTATATTTTCACTAAGCTTCCTATATCACAAAATAAAACAAGAAAAAAGAATGAAATACCAAATTATATTTCATCACATAATATGTATTCACGCACGTACTTCGACCACACCCACCGTCCCACCTGCCGAAACTACTAACTTACTTTATCTATATTATTAGCACGACATTTTAAATAACTGTTGAAGATAACCCGCCTTTAAGAAATGAGGCTAATCATATGTATCGTGACAGATTGTATAATGCAATTTGTTTTTATTTTATAATAATTCATGATACCTATATACGATGAAGTAATAGAACAGCTTTAGTATTATTTTTAAATGAAACATTATTATTATTATTTTATTAAGATAATTTAGATGAAAATAGGCAACAGATTGTGGTAACACTAGGTTCCCTCAATCTACATAGGGGTAAAAGTGGGGAACTTTTCTGTTAATTAAGTTTACTCTGTATCCTGCTCGTAGCAGAGTAGACAGAGGGATCCTGGGAACACAGTTTTAAGAGACTCTTTCGTTTTTTATTAAAACTAAATATTCTTTAATTTTCTTAACAAAATGTCTTATTATTTTGGAACTGATGATATTTTTTTTTATTATCATTAATAAGATACTAAGATAAACTATTTAAATAAATAAAAATGATAGTGTTGATTTCGTTGGTAAAACTAATATACATTTATCATAAACTAGCGACCCGCTCGCGGCCTCGCCCGCTTTAATTACTGAATTATTCATATAATGTACCTATGTTTGCAAAGCACTTAAGATTACTAATGTGAAAATTATTGAAATCTTAATGCAACCCACATTTTCGTAGCTCCAATAAGGATGTTCCAATTGTGTAAAAAAACACACTTAAACAAATGACACAAACAACAGAAAACTTAAACGAAAGAAATTATAAACAACAGACTACCTACTATTCTCTTACCCAAAAATACTTAAACGAAAGATGTAACCAACAATGCCGCGACGA
>DWQW01007108.1:0-15417 GCA_018249695.1 Heliconius erato demophoon | reverse complement strand
ATTTTTCGAGACATTGTGTTTTGGGCGGAACCGAACGCCGCGCTTGTTCCAAGGAAAACGAGAGAAGAAAAAAAATATCTATCCTCCTGATTGGGAATCGAACCCATAAACGTTGTGTTTACAGTTGGTGCCGCTATGTTACTGCGGCCTTTTACATTCGTACATGTAAATATGATATTAAAATGGAGAACGTAGTGTCTTAACATTGGGTTTCCTCTGTCTATCTGCTATAGATATGAGAGATGTGTGCACTATTAGGTACTGTAAATATGGCAAAAGTGATTTGGAACGGCACTGACTGTTACTGCGTTAATTATTGTGGATTCGATCCACACAAAATGAAATGAATCATTTTTTCTTCGATATGGTTAGAGTGCGATATTAATTTGCCCCACTTAACACATGTCACACATTGTCTCAAATCCTTACTAAAAATTTAAGAACGGAGTGTCTTAACACTAGGTTCACCCTGCCTATCCAGTATGGAATATAGCATTGAACTAAATCGATTTATTTGAAATAATTAATGAACTACTCTAAATATTTAATATTTGTTGTGAGTTCGATTCCCAATGGGGGAAACGAAATGTTTAATATTTTTATTTCCTCGTTCTGGTAGTGAGGCAAAGCGCGACGTTGAGTGGAAGAGGAAAAATGAAGAACGGAAGTGACTGAATAGGAACGGATTGTCTTAACACTACTTCCTATATGTTCCCTTTGCAAACCCTGCTACGTGAGGGATCTGGACGGTGTGAAGCTAAATAAATAATAAAAAGAAATATTTAATAATGTCAATGATTCTAGATGCCACCATGGCTGAACGAAGATTTTACAGTGGACAGTTCCTGTTTAAACTTGGACAGACAGGATCACCTCCTAGGGTTGGTGTACGGTCTACCTTGCGATACACCACAGTACTCTGTATGTATGATTGGTAAGTCTAAGGGGAAAATATTTTGTTTTATTTAAGAAAATTTAAACCAATTGTAGCACAACAATGCCTTACTTCAATTCAATTACTACTACAATTTTTCGATTCACATAAGAGGAAAAACATATGATCTTTCCCTACTCTGATCAGACATAGTGAGGTGTTGAGTTCCACCACTCAATACGTAGTATTTGATATTCGGATGGAAACATAATGTATAGCATGAAACAAAAAAAATTTTGGTAAGCTCTCCATTATATAATAATGGACCATATTTTCATATTTTTTTTCTATAAATAAAAGTACATATTTATATTACAGAGAAATCAACACGAGTTCGAGTAAGCGAAAGTGATCCAACAGAAGGATATGTAACATCATAATACATTTTGCAAACTAATCATTTAAAAAAATTATATGACTAATATTTAAAGACAATTCTTGAAAAATTATAAAAATATTAAAGTGTTGAAAAATTTGTTAGTTATTATTTTATAGTAATTAACAATCAATAAATCAATTATAATAAATATTATTATTGTTTTATTTATTTGTAAATTTTATATATTGTTTGTTATGCTTTTGATGTACCTGTAAAATTTAACTACATATCTCTACTTTCTACGTCAACAACATATTTCTGAAAACATATAAAAATTTGAACATAGCGGGATTTGAACCGGTATCTTTTGGTAGCCATCCAAGAGCTCTGACCACTAAGCCATACATTCAAATATGTTTGTTGAAATCCCGCTATGTTAAAATTTTTGTATATTTTCTAAAAAGTATATTCCTTTCTTATGTCTGGAATAATAAAATAAAACTGATAAAACTAGATATTTCTGTATGCATTAAGCTGTTTAAAATTATATGCTACTTCACTTCCACTCGAACTTCAACATAGAACCTAAGTAAAATATTACATACTAAGTACTAACTGATAAATAAAAAGAAATAGAGATATATTTTTGTCTTTTATTTTGTATCAAATTCAGGCGGTGGGCAGAGAGCAGTTTCTCAACACACTAGCTTCAATACAATACTTATATTGTGGATTTTCGAGTCTTTATATTTACAAAATTATTTAGAAAAATAAAAAAAATATATAGCACAACTTAAAATTCTCAATTTTTGAAAACTGTCTAAGAAGTGCGAGTCCAGACCTACAACATACAAATTTTGATATGTTTCTAAATATACTTTTAGTGTAATTAGCACAAACTATTATAAAAGATTTTCTGTTATATTAATATTTACAAGATGCTAAAACAATATTTTAAAACTTAATTATTTACAGTATTAGCAATATCAATCCATTGCACATTGACTTTTTTCAATTGTTCACAATTATCATTCACATCTTTCAAACTTTTTCTAAATACTCTTAAATGTTCTAAATATTCTTGTAAAGTTTTTACTAATTTTCTAGCAGCTTCTAATTCTTGTATTAGTTCTGCTGAACCTGATGCCGACTGAAAATAAATCAAATCCATTAAATTCTTTCTAAATTGTATAAAAAATTTTATGTAGCAAGATTTGAACCTCTTGGATCAACGGTTCAAGGCCTCTGACCACTAAGTCACACATTCTTATCAAGCTACGTCAAAATTCTCATATGTATGTTACAACTTATTATTGAAGTTATTATCTCAATAGTGATTTTTACAAATTTCCACTACCCAAAGAATACAATTAGGAAAATATATACATATTCTTATTAATCCATTTTTAAATACAAATGTTTCGCCAAGTATGATTCGAACCCACACCCCTATATTCAATTAGATATGCATAAGACATGTCTATTGCATGATAAAATAAACAATATATTAAGTTTTATTTAAGTTCTAATGTTTTAATTTAGTTCTATTATCGTTATGGTGTAAAAATTAAAATGAAATCACTCTCAAACAAAATTGACCTAAATTAAATGAAACTTTTAAATAATATTTTGGTACATATTGAATTATTTTTAAAAAAACAATCAGGTAATAGTGAAATAACAATTCACAACTGAAATAAATATTAGTACCTCTTGTTTCGATGAAGTAACTGAAGCACTAGACATAATTGAAATAAAATCTCAAATCTAAGACAAAGATATAAATTTTAAAGTAATTTAGTAACTTTAGTTTAAATTTAATTATTTTTATAAAGTGAAATGCTGTTACTCTAGGGATGTCCGATGATCACCGATTTTCGATGAACATGGATGTTAGCAGTTAAAATATCGATGTTTTAACATCGATGTTGAATTAAATAAAACATTGTAACATCGATATCAGCAGGGACACATAAAAAATATTTAATCGCGTACGTGCTTTCAAAATTATCATTTTTACAGTCGATTAACAAAAAATATTATTTAGACATATAATATGTTTTTATAATAAGTTCTTTGATTTTCACGATTATTACACATTTTAAATGAAACTATTTTAACCGGAGTAGTCGAACACTTTGTAGTAGTCCGTGGTCACGGGCAGTCTACCCGTGACCACGGACTACTGCAAAGTGTTCGAAACGTCGGGTTTCCAAAAATGTATAAAAGTACAAAATATACGCGATTAATCCGGTTAAAATAGTTTCATTTAAAATGTTTTTATGCCCTAATATTTTCAAATTTTCAATAACTTTTTGATTTTTGTTTTAATTAAAATATCGTGTGTTATTGTAGTTGTTAGGGTTCCGTACCTTCTAGGGAAAAAAAGGAACCCTTACTTAGATCACTTTGTTGTCCGTCCGTCTGTCTGTCTGTCCTCTTGACAGACTTTTTTACTTTTTCTCAAGAACGCTCGGAGGTTAAAATTTAAACCATATAGATAGATCTACAGCCGTAAATCTATGCATTTGGCTTAAATTTATGGGGCCCCGTGATTTCTAGAAAAAACATATTTCTACATTTACTTAAAAAGAGATATGGCTGCTTATTTCGCAAAAAACGCGTATTTCGTTCCACATTAAGGCTATCAAATTTAATAAGATACTTTTGTTTAACCTAGAATTATGAATTTTGGTAGCTAGTATCTACAAATAGTATTCATTCCTGAAAAATAATAGTCTTAAAAGTGGACGAGATTTGGTATAAAAGCCACTAGTTTAAGTGAGATATCAAATGAAAGGGCTCTGGCTAAGCTAAGCTTAGATTTCAGAAAAAGCTCGAGACCTCCAATATTTGTACGGAACCCTTCGTGGGTTAGCCCTACTCGCACTTGTCCGGTTTTTTTATTTATTAATGACAAAATATGAAAATAATATCGATGTTTTTCTGACATCGGGCATCCCTATGTTACTCCAGAACTGTCAAAATATTTTTTGTACTCATTTCTGGCATTTCAGATATTTTTTTTAGGGTTGACATATTGAATAAATTATATAGAAATGGTAAATATTTACCGTTGTACGCTACTTAATTATGTAAAATAAAAATTTAGTTGTATTTTCTGATTATTATTTCTTGTATTTTTGAAAGTATTAAATAAAAAGAAACTTTTATAAATGTAATATAATTGAATCCATAGTTTATAATTGGCACAAATTAATCTTGTGAATTATAAACTTATAAAAGTTATTTAGAATATATTTAATCATTCTTCATATATCCAAAATTATATTTAAAAGTATATTAAATCCTAATTGTGTATATTTTGAGTTAATCTTTCCTTTTGTAATATCGACTTTTATAGCATTATTAAAACGCATGCGCAATTCCGCAACGCCATCTGAAGAAAAAATACTTCACTAGCCGAAGAAACGCCGCCATTTTGACATTTGTTTGGCTTTGTGTTTTTCAAATCATAAATTACCTATTAATTATGTGATACGAGCGTCGTGCGCTCATATTTTCGTAATATATTTGTTCTAATAAATTATCGTATTGGAATAATAGTATATCTCAATAAGAATTGTTTTCGGTTACTGGCGCATAAATCAATAATGTGCTAGCGCCGCTTTTTTCTTTTTCGCAATAGTTATTTTACATTTATTTCTATAGTGTAATCACTTTTATTGAAAATTTATCTCTATTATTAAGTTAAAGTGTTTATTTCAGTGTTATTCCAACAGATAAAATTAGAAAACTATTAAATATAGTTGTAAAAAAAGGCGCGAAGTGGTTTGCCGCGCCGATTTTCTTACATCAAAATTATTTGTTTTAACTAAGAATATCTTACATACAATTGATAATAATTATATTAAATACTAAATATTTTGCAATGTGCAATTATAGACTGTTACATCATTTAAATGTCTGGAGTAAAACTTAACTTTCTAATGCTATAGAGTCGTGTAAGTATGTAACACTTACGTATAATTGTTTATAGTTTACTATATAATATTCTATTTATATATAACATCATAGCTTCTATGATAAGATAATACAATTACAATAGAAGTTGAACAATTTTCACTTAAACTAACAATCAATAAATAAAATATTTTGCGGATTTTTTTTTATATTTAACTTAAAATAAAAATTTACAGTTTAAGCATCTCCTAATATTGCGATGCGGCTAAGAAGTAGGAAGAGGGAGCGACCGCTCTCAGCGAAAAGTACAAAAATTGTGACAAATTTAAAGCCTAAACTCAAAAAACCTTTAATAAAAACCAAGTCAACTTGGAAAAATATTTTGGCTGGAGAAAATGGTCTGGGAACACCCAGCCTCCATTGTATCACTCGGTCACAAAAGAACATAGATCATAAAACGCGACCTGTTAGAACAAAACCAGTCAAAAGTATGGAGAAACCTGTCGAAATAAAGAAATCTAAGCTTAAAGAAGAACCTAAAAAGCCCATTTTCCAGACTGTTGTACGTAACACAACCAAGGACATGGTATCTTCAACAACCAAGCCTAAAATAGAGAAAATAGCATCAAAAAACAAATTAAAAGAAGTTCGTACAACTAAAAGTGCTCAATTAAGGCAGAGTTCCCTAAACAGAGAGCTACGTAAGACCGAATCAGTATCATCAGCATTGAGTTCACCACGCAAAACTCGCAGAATGGATAAACCTGATAAATCTGCTTCTCTAAACAGTTCGCCAATAAGAAAAGTGCGTCAGCTAGGTGTACCAACTTTAAAACTGAGCAAAATAGCAGTTAGCTCAACCAATGAAAGTCCCAAAAAGAAAATAAGATCCAAAGAACCAATGGTTCCAGAACAACCTGCTTGTTTTTCTGATGACAATGATATAACAATGTATGAACCGCACACAACATTTGTGGACTTTCCAAAACCTAATGCAGAGGAATCCGATTCGGATGGGCAAGTTGAATCATCAGAGTTGTGTTTACCAAATGATTGTCTTAATGATTTAATGGCGATAGCAGAATGTGCTAGAATCATTAATAATGATTTATCTCAAGATGATGACATCAATCTTCTAGCAGATAAAACAGCTAAAGTTATGACAACTGATAAAGATGATAAAAAAATTAAGAAAGACAAGAAAGTGAAAAGGAGGAAATCATCTAATGATCTAGAAATGTATCAGCCGACCTCCACAACTGATGATTTGGATGTGTGCAGTGGTTTTCTGAATGAAGATAAATATGTTCAGGTTAGTATTATTCTATCAAAGTAAGTAAGGCTGTCGTATAGTAAGTGCTATGGTCGTAGATCCGATTCCCACGCAGGGTATTATTTTTTTTGTATTAAAAAAATATTTTTCAAAAGTTACATCTTCAAATTTTACTATAAATAAGAATGTTTTTACACTTTGTGCCCTTGCGCCACTACTGGCTTCTAAATAAATTAAATTTCTTTTATATTACTTCCACAGCCAGATTTCATAACAATGCTAGAACAAGACAGCTATGTAAGAGATCCAGAATGTGAAATATCATCAACCTGCGGAGATACACAAGGGACAGCCATTGAAAGCCTTGAAGCTTTATCGGCAAGGAGCCCCAGCTCCGGGTTCTTGGCAGAGATCAGTCAGAGTTTAGCTGCGGAAGCTGCTGGATGGGTGTGTTTATTTGTTTTATTATGTAGTATATGTAATTGATGCAGCACAACATATGATTGTAAATGCCAAGTTGTGGGTTCAATTTCCACTTGGGGGAATTTATTATTTTAGTTTTCTTATTCTGGTAAAAAGGCAAAGTGTAACATTGAGTTCTGATATTTGACAATTGCAATGTCTTTGAAAATTGAAGTGAGCATGGGGAACTGAGTGTCTTAACACCTTCTGCCTTCCCTGTTTTATGCAGGGATTTGTGTGAGAAAAAAAAATATAACTAAATTCTCATTAAGTGAAATTAAGTGATGTTGATTAATTGACATTTAAGTTATAATTATTTACTTTTATATAAAAAGTGTATGGTGATTTTTCTTTTAAATTGTATAACTAATTATATTTATTTAAAAATGTAGGCAAATTATAAAAAAGAATTGTTAAGTGCTTTCTTAAAGTAATATAATTTCTGCAATTTTTGTTATATTATAGAGTGCTTCAGATGTGGTTGATGAGAATTCATTACACTGCCATGATGAACCTACACCAGATATCGAGGTAATTTTTTTAATTGATATTTATCTGTACGTGGAAGATATATAAGATAAAAATATTATTGGGGGTACTTAATAATGTAATTGAACCAAAAACAATTATTTTTAAAACTTGTCTGTTTGTCTGTGCGTTTGTTCACGCTCATCTCAGAAATGGCTTTACCGATTTAATTGCAGTTTCTACTGTCGTTTTTCAAATAATTACGTATCAATTTTTTTCTTCGTGCCATATTTAGCAAGATAGGCAGAATCAAAAGGCCAGTCGTGGCGCAGCGGCACGAGGTGTGACTGTAAATCGACTGATTGTGGGTTCGATCCCCACTCGAGGAGATGAAATATTTACCTAAATTTATATTTCCATTTCTTCGCTCTGGTGTCGAGGCAAAAACACGGCGTTGAGTTCTGCCACTTAACACGTAATGCCTCCAGAATTCGGCAGAAAGTGGAGAACGGAGAGTTTTAACACTAGGTTCCCTCTGCCTGCCCTGCTGTGTGCGGGATACAACGTCAAGTTTAAAAAAAAAAGGCAGAATCAAAATTGAATTCGCTGAATTCTGATGGCATTACATATTGAGTAGCGAATCTCAACGCCGCGACACCAGAGCGAGGAAATGAAAATATTAAATATTTCCGTTCCTCGAGTGGGATTCGCACCTACAACCAGTCGCGTTTACAATCACACGGTAGTGCTCCTGCGCCACGACGTATGTTGATAGCATCTCTGTAGAGAGATTTTTACAAATTTCATAAAAAGTGTGTAAACGCAAAGCCTCCATAACTCGGTGGAAAGTGGGGAACGGAGTGTCTTAACACTAGGCTCCCTCTGCCTACCCTGCTATGTGCGGGATACAGCGTGAAGCTATTTAAAAGAAATATATTAATAAATTAAGCGGAAAATGCCGCGGGCGTGTTGCTAGTTATTTATATTTTTGATTTTTTATTTCTGTATAGGAGGAGGCCGCAGCAGTAATATCTTCATGTAGTGCCCGAGTGGACTGTGAACAACTTTCATCATGGGCAGATGCTTTTGACCCGTATTTGTTTATTAAACAGGTATTATTATTATGTTATTGCACATAAAACAATATTAATCGCTTTTATAAGAAACAATAAGTAGAAAATATAAAAAATAATTAACCTTACAAGTGTTTATTTTGTTAATAATTATTTGTTTATTTTGTTAATAATTGTTATTTTGTATAAAAATTCAATTTAAAATCACAAAGAATATGCTAAACATAATGCAATTTCTCCTATTTTGCCTGGGACTTTATTCCACTTAGACCATTTTTTCAATTTGAATGAATAGTTCCAGAGATTAACGCTTTCAATCAAACAAACTTTTCAGTTTTATAATGAAAGCATAGATTTACATAAAAATTTATTTAATGTCTAGTTGCCGCCATTGGAGTCGGTAGCAACGGGAGCGTTGCGGGCGCGGTATCCTGCTCTGCCGTTGAAAACTAGAACCAGCCCAGATTTTAGCCTGGTAATTAATATTATAATATTTATATTATTAGCTAGCTACAAACATATAGCAGGGTAGGTAGAGGGAACCTAGTGTTAGGACAATCTGTTCCCCTCACTAACTAATTGTTGCGATTTGTGTGGCGGAACTTAACGTCGCACTTTGTCTTGTAAAATCATTATTTATTTAATTATTAAATATAAATGCAAATAAAATATTATTATTATTTTATTTCTATATAGGTATTAGATCTGGATGAAACATTGGTCCACTGTTCATTACAAGAGTTGCCTGACGCGAGCTTCCATTTTCCAGTTTTGTTCCAGGATTGTCGGTATACTGTAAGTTTTTAACATTTTTATGGTATTCCTCACTTATGATAGGAAAATATTTTAGGAAATGTAAAAATTTGAACATAGCGCGATTTGAACCCGCGCTTCTTAAAAACTATGAAAACGCTTTAACCAGAATTGGTTTGGCTTGGATTAGCGTGTGGCTTGGCGCGTTCGAGCCCCACTACTTTTTTTTTTCGTAAATGTACTGTAAGTTTAATTTATTAATTTAATAAATAAAAACAAACTTCAAATTTCATAATTTCACGTTTTTTTAATTCGTGTGACGTAATATATAGCACCTTAAGAATTTCTCCATTTTCATTTTTTTTCTGTTTTCAGGTATTTGTCCGTACTCGCCCGCATTTCGCAGAGTTTCTGTCACGCGTGTCCCGTCTCTACGAAGTTATATTATTCACGGCAAGCAAAAGGGTGTATGCAGATCGATTACTTAATTTATTAGATCCAGCACGACGATGGATTAAATATAGGTAGATTTTTCTTTTAGGTTTTTGTTTCACGCTTTATCCCGCATATAGAGTGGGAGGCGGAGGCAATCTAGTTTTGAGATATTACGTTCCCCATGTATTGCGTTTTTTTTGAGACTACTGTATAATTTTTTTTTATTTATAACATAAAGAACAAGGGTAGACAGAAAGACAGACTATATATCATTAGTTATAACATATTTATAAATATTTTCAATACTAAAGAAAATAATTTCTTTCCAGATTGTTCCGTGAGCATTGTCTTTTGGTAAACGGAAATTATGTTAAAGATTTATCGATTTTGGGGCGTGATTTGAGAAAAACCGTTATAGTGGATAATAGCCCGCAGGTATGCAATAGTTTTGCTTTGTTTACTAGTCGTCCGCAACTTTGTTTGCGTTGACTCGTGTAAATTCCCGTATTTTCCCGATCTCGTAGGAATTCCCAGGAATTCTTTTTTTGATCTTCCCTAAATTCCCTAACCTACCTAGATGGCATACTTTAACGTTTTTAATTTTAAGTCCAGTACTTTGTTTGTTGTCTGTAAGTCACTAAGAATTAACTTTAATATATCGGGCATTATTTATCGGTTTTAAAAAGCGGCCAGATATCTTTCATAAAGAATAATATTTTGTTGCAGGCATTTGGCTATCAACTAGAAAATGGCATCCCCATAGACAGTTGGTTTGTGGACAGAAGTGATAACGAGCTCTTAAAATTATTACCTTTCTTAGAACATTTGGCCACAGTAAGTATTTATTTATATATAATAATAATTCTTCTGTATGTGTGTGTGCTTGTCCCCATATTCCTTTTAAACAGTTGAACCAATTTATATGTGCAGTGGCGCAGCGTCTGACTGTAAACGCCACGGTTGTGGGTTCGATTCCCATTCAGGAGGATAAATACATTATTTAAATTTTTGGTGACAAGACATCGCGGCGTAGTTTCGCCACTCACACGCAACGTCGAAATTTGGCAACTCATGTCAATCGGTTATAAATAAAAAAAAGTTATGTCAATTTAAAGCCTTTTACTCACTAAAAATTTAATACAAAAAAATACAGTCGAATTGATAACCTTTTCTTACAGAAATCGGTTAAAAATAAGTGTCTTATTAAATTGACCCAAACTTTAGTTTATATGCACAGATATTGATTGCCTATTAAATGCTAAGTTGAATGGTGATAAATTAAAAATAATGGGCTATGTTTTGGCAAAAAAATAAGAAATAAAAATTAATCTTCTTTTCCATAACGTCAAGCAAGAGCATAAGTAGTATTTAAAAAATATATTTTATTGTTATTTCAGAAAGATGATGTACGACCGTACATAAGGGATAAGTACAAGCTCTTCAGTTATCTTCCACCAGATTAATAATATTAAAAAGAATCTCCGCAAACTCAAATATCCACAGATATTCATAAAATTTGAAAATGACAGCTGTCATTCTTGTTTTTTTATTATTTTATAATTCTATAGTCTGTTAATGGCCTAAATTTTTTCATATTATTTTGTGTGTGTGTTTTTTTATTATTTTTTACAGAATTTTATATAACTTTAATTGATTAATTTGGAATTGTGAAATGCTTTTTTTATTTTTTTAATAAGTATTTTTTAAGTGATTACTTCAGAATATAGACAGAGTCATAGAGTGGTTTTTTATGATTCAATATTTTTATTTATAATTGAAATTAGGCTTGCCTAATAAAAATCTGAGTTTTTCAACTTAGACTAATTTATTGAAATCGGCAGTTATAGATATATATGAAAAAAAGTATTATGTATTTAAGTTAGATTGTAAGGAAAATCCATTTTTAACTATATTTTTGTTAATCTGTGATTGTTTTTTTTTTCACAAATTTTAATGGCAGAGTCGTCGACATTTTTATCATTTATTTTTGTATATTATTTAATTAATATATTTGTTGTATTCTTCGATTTTTTGCTTTATTGTGACTATTGGTATAAAGATACTATTAAATTAGAAATATTATATATTTAATTTTACATGGACATTACGTAAAGAACAAAACTAATACTCAATTTTTTTTTTATTCTTTTTCTTACAAAATGGCGACTGCTTAATCTAAAGTCGTAACTATAACAATTAAAATATCACATATATTTTAATTTTTTATGCAAATGATTATAAAATATCATCATAGAGAAATATTATATTATAATTGTTTGTTTTTTTTTACTTAAAGTATAAATCTCTTAACAAAGTGTACTCGATGTTATTGGGGTGCTATATTTTAATTTAGATAAGATGCATCTATGTCTGTGAATTGAATAGCATTTTATTTTAAAAGAAAAGTAAATGTCAAAATGACAATACTTCTAAATTTAGTAGTATGTAATTTTAAATCAGACAGAATGTAAATATATATTGAATATATTCCGGTTATTTATTTTAATTCTGTTAATTATAATCGATTTTAAAAATAAATTAATATACAAAAAAAAACGTTGTTTATACGTAGATTCAATTAATAACGAAAATTGGTAAATTTTACAATATGCTATTCATTTCATAAACTTGTAAATTATAAGATTTTTTACTTTTCGGTTACATTTGAAAAACGAATAACTTTCATAGTTTCTATATGTAACTTGTGTTTTATAAAATGGTTGGGTTTTTTACATATATTTTTTTATATGTATAGTATGGTTTTATTTCATTTGTATTTTTAATATTGATCTATGTAATATATTTTTTCAATAGATCTATTTATATATGCAATTTGAAAATAATTTTCAACGAAAATGCATTTATATATGTATAGATAATATACTATATACTTTCATTTCAATATGGCAAAAAAAAAAAATTAACAACCGTACTATTCATAACAAAATAATAAAATTTGACAAATAAGAAAAATATATCAAGTATTTTATCTTAAAAATATTTGATCATACATTTGTCAATTTATTATTTAATCTGTATATGTATTTTTTTACTATACAGACTTAATAAATAATTCATAATTATTATTACTAATAAATAAAACCAGTGTACAATATAAAAAAAGTATATTTCGTTGCGAAAATTTGTTGTTTCATAGATTTATATTTATTTATAGATCGATCGTAAGTAAATAGTTTAAATAGTCCAGGAGGTTGTCTTTTTGTGTCATTTTTATAGAGATATGGTTGTAATTTTTTTCAATAGTTTCTTTTTTAGTGCACTTTAGGTATATTTTAGTGAACATTTTGAAATGTAATCAATAATTGTTTCGAAAGTGGATTACTGCTTTATTTTTTAAATTATACTTATTCTCATAAAAAGTCTTATTTCTTTTTATATAATTTAATGTTTTTTTTATAAAAGTATTTTGATGTGACAGTAATTATATTGTCTAAGGGATGGTTGGTATTATATGACTTCTTTTTATTATTTATTTCATTTATTTACGATCGATTTGTCCATCAATTCAAATTTGAAATTAATATATTTTCCTGTAATAAGTATTATTTTTTTGGAAACGAGAAGGTCTCAATGATTGGATCACCGCCTATTTATTGTTTTTTTTTAATTATTATATAAAATTTTTACTAATAATAGACTTAAGATTTAGATACTGTTTACGTAGCATTTGAATATTGCTATATTCACCCTGCTGGGTTGTCAAAGAGATAACCTAGTGTCAAGACACTTCATTCTGTAGCTACTTTGCACTTGTTATTATTAGATACATGTCATATTAAATTTCGGAAAACAACGCAAAAAAGAAAAACAAGATCAGTGAGTAAGATAAATTAAATGTCATTATTAATCTTGTCGAACGCTGCGACACTGAAATTTTGTTTTTTTTTTTAAATTCAACATTAAATAAATTATATGGCATTTTTTTTGGTGCAATTAATTTTTTTATATTATTTTAGTACATATTATTTTTAATTATGCAAAAGCTACGTAAACAGTTTAGATAGGTTTCAAAATGAAGGAATTATTTAAATTTGTATGAAGCAATAACTGTTTATATTTTTAAAAATTTAAATATCACGTGAATTTAATAAATTTAAGTATTTTTTTAAAAGAAATATTAATTGGATCACATAATAGACAGAAAATCAAGGCATGTTTAAAACTTTATTTAGAATATCAAAATATTCTGTGACTTGTTAGAAAATTTAGAAACTGAACATTTTGAAAATGAAAACAGAATCATAATTTGGACACGTTTATTTTGAATAGATTTTTTTAGTTTCACATTGTATAAGCATGTCACATTGTATAATGCAGAAGGAACCTGCTGTTAAGACACTACGGTTTCCCACGCACTGCCCAATTTTTGAAACAGCGTGTTGAGTGGCGGAAGTGAACACCGCGCTTTGTCTTGTTGCCAGAGCGAGGAAATGATAATATTAAACAATTCATTCCCCCGAGTGGAAATTGAACTAACGACCGTCGCAGGTTCGATTCCGTTTCGTTACTTTTGAATAGATTAATTTTATTGTCATAAGTATTGTTATAATAATGTTGATAATTTCTCCGTTTTGAAACAACATAAATAGTGATATAATAAATGATATTTTGTGTTTCTAACCCTCTTAGATAAGTGAATTGAAATTGTTTATTATTATTATGACTAGTTAGTGTGTAGTGTAGCGGCCGCGCCCGTATGTAACCTAACAAATACGTTTTAATGTCAGTATTTGTGTTTTATTTTTCCCTTCGCGTGAAGTGATTCACGCTTCAATAGTCATTATTAAAGAAGTATTCAGAGGAGATAAGCAATAACAAGGCTCGATATGCTGCCGATACTCTTAAGTATAGTGTCTAAATCAAACAAAGATTCAAATATTGCACATCCACACTTGATCAAACATCCAAACGTGATTTTACATCCACACGTGATCTCGCGTGCACACATGTGATCTCACGTCCACACATGCGATCTCATTTCTTCACGTGATCTCAAATCCAGTGTTATTGCAGGAAGGAAGGAACTAGTATTAAGATGTCACGAATAAATCTTTGACTTTTTGTCTTGTGGTATGGTCCTTTTTATCGCACTAAAAATATACTGAATAAGTAATTTATGTAAATATAATATAACAATACAGTGTTTCCTTAAATTATTATAGCACAAATTTAACACAATTTTTTTTACACTTTTCTCATACTTTCTCTTACGTTACCGGCAACGCAGGAGGAAAACATAAAATACAATGACAATCGATGATTGTGGTAAATTGTGAAAATCAAAACAAAAAGCCGTTCAATTTAAATCATAATAGTAAAATATTATAATATCTTATCAAAATATAGTAACTCAGTAGAATGATAATAAAAGTACACTCTTCGTGAACTCTATACACACTGAAGTCCAGCTAGTACAAGATTGAATTTTAGGCGTCTTACCAACGTAAAATTAGACAACAGCTTTCGCTTACAACGTACGCTTGGCTTGGCATAAAAAAAATATATTTTTTTTTATGGACAAGGACAAACGAGCGTTTGGGTCACCTGATGGTAAGTGATCACCGCCGCCCACGACCCCGTGCAACACCAGAGGAGCTACGTAAGATGCGTTGCCTACCTTTAAGGTGTGTTGGGCGCCGGAGCCCGGCATTACCTGATGCGAAACGCAGTGGCATAAAGCCACTACTTCACGCCGGTTTTAAATGCCGGGGGTGGTAATGATCCGGTCGAGTCTGCCCATGCGTGTTGCCATTGC
>DWQW01007107.1:0-15420 GCA_018249695.1 Heliconius erato demophoon | reverse complement strand
AGTATAGTATAGTATAGTATAGTATAGTATAGTATAGTATAGTATAGTATAGTATAGTATAGTATAGTATAGTATAGTATAGTATAGTATAGTATAGTATAGTATAGTATAGTATAGTATAGTATAATATAGTATAGTATAGTATAGTATAGTATAGTACTATAGTAGTATAGTAGATAGATATATTTAATGTCTATGTGTAAATTTGTACAATAGTTGAAATTGATTGATTATTCAATATATCATTTACACTTTATTATTAAGTAAGATTTTTAGCTTAAGCTATTTTGTCTATTTTACAAATTTAACTTGGAATATTTTTTAAATGAGTCAAATTAGCCAAAAACATTTTGATCTTTTTGAATTTTTGTACCGACACTATTAGTTTAATAGCAACAAAATTTCAAAAGAAACCGGAAATCGCGGTGATATATCTCTTAATATAAAAATTAAGAGCTCCCCTTTTGACAGAAGTATTTTCTCGGTGTCTAGAAGAATATTTTCACTACAATTTTAAAAAAAGCAAAAAAAAAAATGTTTTGTCCCACCCTAATATATATATATATATATATATATATATATATATATATATATATATATATATATATATATATATATATATATATATATATATATATATATATATATATATATTAGGGGGGGACAAAACATTTTGTTTTTTGCTTTTTTTAAAATTGTAGTGAAAATATTCTATATATATATATATATATATATATATATATATATATACTAATTTATTATTACTAATTTTAATTTATATATATATTACTAATTTATTATTCTTCTATACGTAAATATATACTAGACCAGTAATGTTTTTGAGCGACAGAGGGAACGTACTATCAATATATTTTATGATAAATTATCTGAGAGGTTATAATTTTGACACTTCTGAATTAATCAAAGACAGAAATTATGAGAAAATTAGTTTTAATCAACTTCCTCAATTATCACTTCAGTTTAAATTATTATATAAAGCGTAATGCTGATTTGGAACAATCGTGGCGCAGTTACAGGTTCGATTCCCACTTGAAGAATGAATGAAGAATTAATCAGGAGTGTCTCAACACTAGGTTTCTGTTGCCAAGACTAAGAAATATTAAGTAATTATGACAAATTATCGTAAAATCACGACATCATTTATTTAGGAATATAACAATATAAAGTGGAATTAGAACTTTAATGTCAGTTAATACAAACCAATACATCATTCCACATCAGAACACGGCGTTGACTATTAAAATATATCCTGTCCACGGAGCAGAAATCACGATTGCTCTGAAATTTATATATGCTTTTTGTATATAACACAAGTGACAATTGCCTTTCGGTACGCGTCAAATAAATGTCCTGCAGCTTTCCATTACCAAGTTTAAAAATTAATAAAAAAAAACGTATGCCACGCCAAACTGAGTTTTATTCTTTGGAAATAAGATCGTTGTTTATTTTATGAGATGTATACTAAAATTGTAATCAGTAATTCCGTTGCTTACATAATAAATTAGCGAAAACTGACCTTATGGCTATGGAAATAAGGGTTGCTAATTTATATGTACAGTTTCATATAAGATGGTCGTATTAGCGCTAGCATAATGTTTGGGCATTGAGCATCCCCTGTTTGTACAACAAATTAGTTCCATTATACCCTTGTAAGGGAGGAAATATTGTTATAACAGGGAGGGTTTGTATGGAGTTCAGGATTGTATCGTTAAACGTGATTTGTGATGGATTTTTTTGTCGACAGTACTGATTTGGATTCATTTAGTTTTAATTAGTTGTCACGGCGTGTAATCGTGAACGTGACGGTTGTAGATTCGATTTTTATTCGATGTAATGTATTATTTCATTTTCTTTGCTCTGGTAACAAGGCAAAGCGCGGTTTGAATTCCGCCACTTAACACGTTAAGTCCCGAAGACAGGTCGACAAATGTTTTTATGATACGTTCCTTTTGTCTTTTATATATGGGATATAGCTTTAAGTTAAAAAATGTTTTTGGTTTTAATTATAACTATTTGATTCATAGGGTGGCGTTGAGCTCCGCCACGCATCACGCAAGGCTGGTTAGGTTACGATACTTTATTTTACAAGCATTTCTTGGTATGTGAAGTATGTTTAAAAATATACGTATATCTCGACTGCTTTAATATATCAATATATTGTAATGATAACAATTACTAAATAATAAAATTGAACATAATCACTTCAACTAATTTTAAATTTAATATCAAAAATAATATTCCCATAATTTTCGTCTTCAAAAAAAAAATTTAACACAGCTCTACATTAAAAATAATTGCATAATATAACACATTTTACATATTAAAATGCACATTGCAGGTACCTAAAACGTTTGAAATTTAGAACAATTACTACCAGCGCGTGTAAGCAAGAGCTAAAACAATAGGTTTTGAACCCATCGGCAACTTTTAAAACTATTTGTATGGAACATTCAAATAGGGCATCAAATGGCGGTCATAAACATCCATTTTTCAGTACAATAAACTCATTCGTTCCTACTGTTTCTATGGATTGTAAACTTCCGATTTGTAAACGTTTTAACATTAGCGGTGCCTTTGAGACGTTGCTAGTATTTTTGCGAGGCAAATGCTAAAAATTCATCTAGAATGCAATATTGTAGGCGAAATTAGAAAACTTTTCTACGGCTTTCTCTCTTTTTTTTCTGTTTATTGCGCAAACGGTTTGTGAAATTTTGATAAAAAAATACATTTTAGGATTTTGAATGCGCAATAATAAAATGTGCAATGTTGGCTTTTTGTGTTAAGTCAAATTTCTTTTACGAAGAGAAATGGGTCTTTCTCTTATCATATTTAATAGTTATAAAATGAAACAAATATAGGAATTTGTTAAAGTTTCCAACAACACCTGGTATAAATTTTTATATTTGTATAAAAAGATATTGATAAAACTAAATAATATATGCAACTTTTTCTTTTGTATTTAAGCTCATATAAATTATATATTTTTTAGAAGGAACCTGGAAACCTGTATTAAGTCGCCATTAGGATACTTCCTTTTTCCACTTTCCACGGAATTTTTGCGTGTTGAGTACCGGAACTCAACGTCGCGCTTTGCTAAATTGTAAAACATTATACATTAATAAAGACTATCTATCTAATAAAACACATACTTCCTGTATGTTATCATTAACATAAAATAACACATTTATATTATTTTAATAGGATTTTACAAAGTTTTATGTAAAATATTGGTTAAGTTATTCTTAGTTAACTTATCTTCCACTTAAAATATTAAACTTCGCACTCATATGTTTGACACGTTACACGTCGCTAAAAATAAGTATAGATAAGATTATTTTAAGATTGTGTTAAAAATTTAAAGTAGGTGTTTAGTTGTAGAAAGTAATTAAATTTTTAGAACTTTACGATACCTACGGGTAATTTTGTAATAGCTTTTTGTTTCAGTTTCACGCTGTATCCCGCAGTTAGCAGTGTCGTTTGAATTTGGGAACCTAGTGTTAAGACACTCCGTTCCCATTAAGACATATCCGCTCACCACTTTCCATTGATTCCTTGAAGCATTACATTTATTAGTTAAATAACGGAACACGATATCGCAATAGTTTTAATTTTTCTAATTATATTACTTTCAAATGAAGCTAAGTTAATATTTTACATTGAAAAGACGATTTCTGTTTATTCCACAACAGAACTCATTCCAAGAAGAAAAAATCAACACTTAACCCTAGTGCTGTCCATATAAAAAAATAATATCAGGCCAATAAAATGTAACAGATCTTCGAAATAGTCATTTAAAATAGAATATTTCTAAAGGACAAAAACAAATACTTTCCACGTGTATTTCGGTTGCTCCAATACAGTTAGAAAACGGTTCAGGTTCAACTTTATGGTGCAATTTCTATAGTTTTATAACCCGCTACTTTCTTTCCGTTACTCCGGTTAAAGAGAGCCGACAGTTAGTTCTTTTGTTCGGTATAACTGAAGCAGTTTGTCCCTTTTGATTATATTTTGAACTATATTTGCAAAACTTTCTTTTATGGCACCGATAGTTTGCGAAACGGTTATTTTATTATTGTTTTTTTTTTGTAAACTCTGAACTAATTTATATTTTTAAGTTGTTTCTATTTCTAACGGTAATAAACGTTAAATATTTACAATGATCGTTTTGTTGTATTAAAATATTATAATAACATATAGCGATTATATCAATTTAGTTTGAGAAATCAAAAATTATATTTATTTTGAACTATTGATAAGATTCGTTAGATCTGTCTCCTAAAATTTCCAATATTCTTGCAAAATTATCTTTTAAATTGATACAAGCTATATATTGTTATACATATTTTTTGATATAAAAAAATCTTTTATTTATTTAGTTATAATTGTATTTATTATTTTATAGAAAGATAAAAGTAAGTTTTTTGCTGTTTTGTTACTTTTGGGTACATTTCTAGTCGGTACTATACAAATTGTTTTAAAAAAAGTTTTCTTCTTGAGATTACATAAAATACAGTAAAGAATAAATTTGAATTGTAAGTAGAGTATCTTAATACTAGTTTCGCTCTGCCTACTCTGTTATACGGGATACAGCTTGAAGCTTCAGTAAATTTAAATGAATATTTTCTTTATTTTCCAATTTTATACATTAGGTCACAAACAAAAGTTTACGTAAAAAAAACCAATACGCCATAGAATTTTATACCTACTTAGCTCCACAAATAAACCGAATAGAATCACTTCGATAACCTACAACAGCCCTACAAAAAAGTTTTCAATTGTAAACATTCAAAACTCAAGTGTTGACAATTAAAAATAATATTCATTTCAATTATCAACTTTAACTTCATAATAATAAGGGATATATTGCATTCTAAACAAATCGTAATTCACATCAAATTATAGGTGACAATTGTAGCAAAAAATTAAACGCTGTGTGGTCTGCGTATAGAAGTAGCTTCAATTTCTATGAAAGTCAAAATGCATGTAATTGCGTCACACAAAATCTATTGAACTCTTATTTTTTTTTTAATTTGTGCTTTTTAAGCTAACATATAGCGGTAGTTGAAGTGCGAAACCTTTTAATAATATAGTGACAAATAACACCCCACGAGTGTGATCTGTGGCAAAATGGACATAAATGATTTTATAGTTGAACGATTTTTTTCTTATATTTCTAATGTTTGGGGAAAGTAAGCTTTGTGGAAATAAAATGTGCGTTAAAAAGGAATAATCGAAAATCGTTGTGTATTTTATTATTATATTTAAAGAGAGATCAAGAATTCGATTTTTTTCGTTCGAATTTTTTTAAGAATAATAAATATTGTGTTAGTATCCTATAGGTTCCTTGAAAATATTACTTCTTGTTACTTAATTGATTCAAATCAGCTTCACGCTTTATCCCGCACATAGCAGGGTAGGCAGTGGTAACCTTGAGTTAAGACACTCCGTTTCCCACTTTCCGTACGCGGGATACAGCGTGAAGCTCTTTTAATATATTTTTTAAATTATTTTTTGTTATAAAAAAGTTACCGCTGAAATTGTACTATTTATAGGTGGTTTTTTATAGGTATTAGATTTTATAGATTTAGAAATAATTTATATTGGTTTCGTGGACCAATATAAATTATCTCGATTTAACACTTAGTCATGTAGCCTACTACCCATTTTTTTTAAAAAAACTACCTCTAAAATAATGGATATCATTCAATAATCCTAAGGTAGAAATTTTGCGGTTCTGAAGTTTCATTCATAAACCGAGTAAAGTAAATATTTGGCTTACAAATATAATCGATGTGTTAATGTGAAATTAACTCTATTCTGTAGTACATACAACTCTTTTTTGATTGTTCTAAATGTGAACTAAACTAAAAAAGAGTTTTAGCACACAGTGACGCCACTTGCGACCACCCAGGATGTGTTTTTTTTCGCATTGATGTAATATTCCAGTTTGTTTTACGTACTGTTAACAGCTTTAGCTTAAATAAAATGTACCCTTTCATTTAGATATATGAAGCGATTTGTTAATAATAAGTCAAAATGTATGAAAAAAAACGAATATAATTTAAGGAAATAATTAAAATATCTAAGCGTGTGCGTGTGGTGTAGAAAATAGAGATCGGAGTGACTTAGCATAGCAGATTCCCTCTGCCTATATCGCTATGCTGGTAAAAGCATCTCTTTCATCTAGCTTTTTAATATTTGAAAACACTATTTGGAGCGCATCTAGTAAATACCTCCTACAATAGCTTTTATTTTTGTATGTATTTTATATATATGTAAACTATTTTTCCCAAGCATGTATTTGTAAACGTGACGATTGTGGATTCGATTCACTCGGGATAATTTTTTTTTTACGCTCCTGTAAGAAGACAAACCGTGGAATTGAGTTCCTTCAGTCAATACATAATTGAAAATGGGAAACAAAGTTTCTTAACAATAGGTTCCCCCTGCCAATTCTGCTACCAGCGGAACATCGCAAGATACGCTTAAAGTTTAATGAAAAATCATAAATCATTTTATTTTTGTTTTTAATAACATAGCCAACGTGATACCACGCTCAAAGCGTGTTTCTTAACCAGAGCAAGGAAAAGAAAATAACTGGTTTTCCCGAGTGGGAATCAAACCCATAACTACTTCAAATAAAAATCAAAATAATTATTTATCATATTGAAACCATCAAAACATACTTCCTCATCTCTTCATTTAATCTTTTTGAAAAAAAAAAACCTATTAATATAAAACATATGGAAGTTATTAAGCATCTACTCGTATGGCCGTGATTATCTACATATACTACAGATATCGCAACTGAAAGCACTCCTGCTGCTGATTATGCCAGTTCCATTACACTACAACACCGACACATTAGCCGCCGCCATTTAATCTGGTTGTTACAAGTGAAAGGATGAAGCGTTTTTTTATTGTTTATATATACATATATTTTTTAATATCATTTGCATATATAAAGAGGAGTGTCGGGACGCTGGGGCAGAAGCGTGTGACTGTGACTGTTAGCGCGATATAGAGTGAGTTCGATTCCCAATTGAGGAAATTAAATATTTAATATTTTCAATTGCTCGCTTTGGTGTCGAAGTAAAGCGCGGTATTTATTTTCTGATATATGTCATAGCATATATTCTTCAGAAAAAACAAACGATTTGTAACTAACCATTGAAGAACTCCTTTTCAAAAGTCAGTTTCTTAGAAATTATATATATTAAATCATAAGAAAAGAAAAGACTCTTCTCAGCATTCCATCACGCCGCCGGGCCCTCCGCGTTACAGAGAGAACAGCTCGTAGCAGTTCCTGGCCAATCTCCTTTCGATATCTAACTAAATCATTTATTCTTTAATAACCCTAATGTAGACACTCTTGTCTATTTATTTAATTAACATACTTTTTTTTAACACAAATTATCATCATAATTATAAAAAGATTGCCGTTGCTGTTGTGGCGAAGCAT
Source organism: Heliconius erato demophoon (assembly GCA_018249695.1). Classification (NCBI taxonomy): domain Eukaryota; kingdom Metazoa; phylum Arthropoda; class Insecta; order Lepidoptera; family Nymphalidae; genus Heliconius; species Heliconius erato. The sequence continues at coordinate 7,937 of DWQW01007107.1, read as the reverse complement.
TTCACTATGAACGCGACGGTTGTAGATTCGATATCCAATCGGGGCAAATATTACTTATTAATATTTTTATTTCTTCGCTCTGAAACAAGGCAAAGCGTTGCATTGACTTCCGCCAAAGAACACGAAATGCTTCGAAAATTCTCCGGAAAGCGGAAACTTAAGTGTCTTAACACTAGGTTCTCTCAGTCCACAGAAAGACGAAAAAAAAATTAAAGTTATTACAATTGTACCACAACATCATCAGAATTATACATTGCAGCGATACGCCCGTTTTGATAATGACTGTCATAATAGAGTTGACACGCTTGATACTTTTATTGGTGTCTTTACACGATAATGTCATAAAATTAGATAAAATATAGGTTAGATCTCCTATTTTAATATATTTTGCAGAAGCAAATCCATATAATACCTACTAATTTATGGACTTATTTAAGAGAGTTGAACACAGTCGTGGCGCAGGGGCACAAAGTGAGAAGTAAAATCGAATAAGTGTGGGTTCGATCCCCACTCGAGGCAATGTAATATTTATTTAAATATATATTTACATTTCTCTCTGGTGTCGTAAAATAGTAAAATTATTATAAAAAAAATCTGCATAAATAACTTTCTCGATGACCTCTTCAATGGCTAGTGGCTATGTTTAAATAAAAACATAAACTTCCTCGTTTTTTTTTAAAGAAATATTTGTAAATTAGTTCTTGTATTATATGATTTGCTTTTACAAAAGGTTGAAGTATGACATCTAACTTTTAAATATTTAATGGCATAAAATTATTGCGTAAGAAGCGATCTACCGTCGGAACGCTTATACGTTAAGTATATGCTTAGAAGTTTAAAAAAACTTGAACAAAGTGTGGCGTTGAGTTCCGCCACTCAACACTGCCCTACAATGCCTTCAGAATTCGGCGGAAAGTGGGGAACGTAGTGTCTTAACATTACGTTCCCTCTACCCTGCTGTGCGCGAGATACAGCGTGAAGCTGATACCTTGAATATAAGTACATTATATATAATTAGGTACGTCGTTGAGTTACGCTATCTATACTGCCAACATCTCACAGATTTTTCAGGCGAAAAAATGTTTAATTTGCCACAAAGTTTTCTCTTTATACTGTACTGTAGGTTTCTACAGTAAAATACGATAAATTCAAACGACATTGTGTTTTTATTTTATTAACTTTTATCTTTTCTCTGAAGATTGTAACAAAATCTTTAACATTTTTGTTAGTATTAATAGAATGATAAGCTAATTGATGAAGATAAAATTAAAAGATGTTATTCTAGGTACAGTTTAGTAACCCAGATTTAATCAAATAATGACATTTTCTACTGAAGGCTATGTATTTTTTTTGTATATTTTAATAATTATTGTAATGGCCGTACCGCAGTGGGAAGCAGCGCTTGACTGCAAACGCAATGGTTCAGGATTCGATTTCCACACTGAAACAGAAAGAGGAACTAATTATTATTTTTAGTAAGAATGTAAATATTGCAAATATTAATTACAAACCTAATAATTTAAATAATTTTACAATACAGCCAAAATTATTTTTCGTCCACCGATCGAGAAACTATTTAGAATTTATTTTCTCCTCAGCATTTATTGTTATTATATTACTAATATATTAATAAAAACCACCAATAAACATAATAATATCTGAATTAAGACATTTTACCTAATATACTATAAGATCAAAGGTGTCACTATAAAAATATTAGCGTCCATATCGGCTACCGTTACAGTTGTCGGCGTTTCTGATCTATCACTATCAGACGTCGGTCTCTTTGATCGCTTATCAGACACTTTAGTATATTATTTATCAACTACTACCTGTGTATTGTTCGGTTTTAACATAATGGAGGATGTGTCACAATAATCGATGTTCGGTTTTATCGGTTCGATTGCAAATTGCCGGTTTTAATGCGAGGATAATGTAGTATTTTTGTTTTGTATTATTAAATTAAATCAAATCATCTTCACGCTGTATCCCGCACACAGCAGGGTAGGCAGAGGGAACCTAGTGTTAGGACACTCCGTTCCCCATTTTTTGCCGAATTCTGGAGGCATTGCGTGTTGAGTGGCAGAACTCAACGCCGCGCTTAACCTCGACACTAGAGCGAAGAAATGGAAATATAAGTATAAGAAATATTTCATCTTCTGGGATCGAACCCAAAACCAGTCGATTTTACAGTCACACCTCGTGCCTCGTGCCTCGTTTTGTATTATGTTCTTACGGTTTTGGAAATATTGGGAGTTTAGTTCAAATTATGCACTATTAGTATAAACTATATATTTTAATATAATTTTCTATTTATTCACTATCCTTTTATACATGTCACTCAACACAAAATACCTCGAAAAACTCGGTGGAAAATGGGGAACAGAGTGTTTTAACATTCGGTTCCCTCTGCCTGCTATATCCCGCATATGGTAGAGTAGGCAGAGGGTACTTAAATAAAAAATAAAGCTATATTTTAGCTTATAAAAATGGTAAAATACATAAAGGTTTGATACAATACCTACCTATCTATGTATAGCTTTTCATATACTCAAAAACAAAAGAAAATTTTAGGCAAATAGTTTTTTATTTTCTTTTTAACAAACATTAATTGTGAATATAAAGAACAATAGGTATATATTTGCAAGACCATTGTTCCTAAAACTTTTCATTTTAGTGAATACATTGCATATTTTTTTGTATACACTAACACTAGCACTCCATTTTATTATTCTCTACGCAAATTCTGAGAAAGGTCAAAGTGCTCTAAGGTTACCTTTGAGTCTTATCAATTTTCAGGAATTGCTTGAACGAGATCCTTTGTTTAGGTATTCCTTGTTGATAGTGTCGGCGTTTCAAAAGTAACAGTGGCAACTGGGGCGCCTTAATACTATTGTTTCTATTGTAAACAATTATTTAGTTTACTAACTCCGTCGGCCCTTTTGTTCTGTCGGCGTTCACAGAAGAACTGGCTGATTGCTGTTTTCCTGTGTGCTTTGATGACTGTCGAAACTTTACCTGGTGGGTCAGTTGTTAGGTGCACTAAAATGTTTTGCCAATTTTTTTTTTGACAATTCTTTATTGTCTATTGATAAATATAATATTATGAAAGGTACTTGCCTTCTTTTTTTGAGTTTTATACATTTTCAAGGGAAAGAAACATAAAAATAAACGAAATTATTCAATTATAAAACAAATAAAATCGATGAAGTGACCGTCGTGGCGTGTGACTGAAATAGAACGATTGTGGGTTCGATGTCCATTCGGGGAAATGGATTATTCTTTATTAATATTTTTATTTCTTCGCTATGGTATTAAGTCAAAAGCGCTGATTTCCACTATTCAAAAAGCAATGCTACGAAAATTGGGCGGTAATTAGGCAACGAAGTGTTCTAGCGCTGGGTTTCCTCTGCTCTGCCCTTGTTTATGCGGGATACAGCGTGAAGCTGAAAGAAAAAAATATAAAATCGGATGAATTATTAATAAAACATATTCTGTGCCTTTACTTATAATTATAAAATAATTAACGATAATCTTTTAATTGATTATATTACACGATAAAATTACGATAATAAGAAACTAGTAAGTATTAATCTTAACTGTAATAAATTAATAACAATTTTATATGAAGACAAATTGTAAAGATACTTTTGTGTGTGACTTAAAATTGACATTTTTCTTAAGCTTCTCGTTGTATCCCGTATGTAGCAGAGTACGCGAAGAGAGTCTAGTATTAAAACACTCCGTTTTCAACTTTCCGCCGAATTCTGGAGACAAGGCGCGTTGAGTGGCGGAACTCAATGTCGCGCTTTGCCTCGACACCAGAGTGAAGAAATGGAAATTTCATTTCCTCGAGTGGGAATCGAACCCACAACCTGTTACATTTACATTCACACGCTAGTGCCCCTACTGGCACTACTGGCCTCGCATATATAATTAATTACCTACATCTTTAATCAATTATAATATAATTTGTTAAAGGTCTTAATTATGTAATGTCATAGAAACTGTATAATATCAATTAGGATCTCATGCAATTTAGAATACCTAATTTATAAGTATATAATCTGTTTAATTGATTATGATTAATTAATTATTGTATAATAAATAGATGCAAAGATAAATGAGTGCAACTCTGTTATATTGAATGTGACCATAAACGGTTTTTTTAAACTTAACGCTGTTTCCCGCATATATCAGCGAAAACAGAAAGAAGCTGGGAACCTAGCGTTAAAATATTCTGTTCCTATAAAGATACTTCTGTTCCCCACTTGTACTTCCCCCATACCACCAGAGAAAATATTAAATATACAACCAGATGAAAATATTAAATATTTCATTCTCACGAGTGGGAATCAAACTCATAGTCACCGCCTTTACACACAGTCGCACGCCCACCGGTCATGTTAGACACAAATTATGTTTATAATAATCTTATATAGAGATTGTAAAAGTTATCTTTGGAATCGAGCTCCAAATATATTTAAAATGATATTTAAAAACTCCGAGGGATGTAGATGGAGTAATACCGGGATGGGGTATTGAAGTCATTTTCTCTTTGATGTGATAAATTATGTTAAAAACCAAATCAACTTTTTAAGTATGAATATTTATTATAAAATTCAATTGAATAAACAATTTTATTATATCAAATATTTTAAAATACGAAAAGTACCTACTATTATATTATAATTTCTTGTAACAGCGAAACTAGGCACAAAAAGTATGACGCATAACATGCAGCTAGCATTGTTTACATATTATTATAGCATTTACCTATTCACCTGGTTTACTATAAAACAAAGTTTAAGCCTACTTTTAGAAACACCTACTGAGACCGATTTGATGCTTTATTTTTTGTATCATATATTATATTTTATTTTAAAGTGTTATTAAATATAAATTTAAATACATTTAAGCTTAATATATAAAGCTAAACCTTTCATAAATGCTATCAAATATTATATCAACATAACATTTAATACGTCATAAAGCTAGTTACCTCCATATATAATATTACAATGCTGAGTAATCTATTATTTAGTTTATTTAGTTGCTTAGTAAAACAGACCAGACGTTAGGTCAAAGAATATAGATTTTGAACAATACCACTTCTTTAGTAACACCAATATTTATTCAAATTATCTAAAAAATATCAAAATATTATAATAATTTAATTTCTTACTTAAAAAATATACAAAAACAGATGACTCTATATGTAGAGTAAGAAAAAAAACATAAAAACCTATCAAAACGACAAACCTAAAACAAACTTGCACAACAAATCTACCATATCACAACAACGTATTGCGCAAATTCTATACAAAAAGCGCCATACGATTCATTAATACCTTTAGTTTCCACAAAGTGGACATAGCCGTATGTCACATATATGGAATTGGGTGCGCGCGCGCAAACAGTCAGGTGAGCTCGACACGCGGCCCCCTTTGTGCCACGATCAAAGAGACCGACGCAAACATAAAACACTACACTCTAAAACGTCATAACTAAACCTTCTATATGGAATTTTATACTTTGTAGAGTCATATAGAGAATATAATTTTTCTAATTTATTTTTTTGAGTTGTATCATTTTATTTTGAGTTTTGGTAGCCGGCTGCTTTACAACCAGACACCTTGTTGAGTCTAGGAGTAAGCTCGTTATTAGTTAAGAAATGGCCATACGGCATTGAATACTTTGAAAGGTTATGCCTTAATTGAGCAATATAGAGGATGCGAATCGAATTTCGTAAGATTTTGTGTTTCTAATGAGGTAGATTGGCACTCTTGATATGCTTAATTCATTTCGTACGGTTGTCCGATAACGCGTTTATTTATTTAAAAATTTACATGAACAAATATATAAGATATTTCTTTTTATTTTATTTGCTTGAAGTAGGTACTAGGTAGGTGTGTATGGTATAAATAGCATGTAGAGTCAATTCTAAGTATAATATTAAATAAGCGATCGCGATATACGCTGTGATAATACGATCATTTTATTATACATTCATTTTATTATATATTCATTTTTATTAATTAAAAAAATAATGTAATATAAAAAGCTAAAAATTAATTCTCTCATTCTGGTATCGAGGTAAAACGCGGCTTTTAGTTCCGCCACGTAATACGCAATGTCTCCAGTTACGGCGGAAAGTGGAGAATGGAGCGTCTTAACATAAAATTCCCTCTGTCTACCATGCTATTCGTGAAATATATGGTGAAACTGAAAAAAAAAGTAATCTATTGTAACAAAAATGTTTTATATACAAATTATAAATTTGACAACTAAGTGTATTGTGATTGCCTTTGAACGAGTGTACATATAAATTTTTAAGTAATGTAATTACATATATTATATATTATATGAATTAAGGATTAACAAACAAATTTACTTACATAAGTAGCTTATTAGTAATTTCAAGAAACTACTTTTTAGAAATAAGGTATCTTTAAGACTTTTTCAATAAATTATTATATGTTTTACTCACCAACTAAGCTTAAAAGCTTATTAAAAATTATAGAATAACTTCTTTTTTAATGTATGTATGGTGTTGTATATATTTTTGTAGTATTATATTTAAAAAATATACCTTTTACTACAAGTTGGTAGGTATAGATGCCGATATGACTCTATTGGAATTTCTCTAACTAATTGCAGGTTAAATTTTTTATTGTACGAATGTTTATCTAAAGTGTGAGTTTCCCCCGAACACGAAATATTCTGAAAATAGTAAAAAGCAGACTATTAAGTAAGGTTAGTCCCATAGCCTCTCTACCTAACTCACTAATATACATGAAAAATTTCATATTTTTATTAATTACAATATTATTATTGCATAGCCATATATAATAATTATTTTAGTACCTAGAAAGATATGATAATACTAAAGTGATGAAATAAATATATTGTAAAGTTTTCTCTACACTTCACTTATTTCTTTAAATCTGTAGATATCAAATATTTTATTTTCTTTAAAAACATACGAGTATATATGATTTAACATAAAGAAACTAAGCAGTAATAGGATTTTTTGACTTATTTGCTTAAAATATATCTTAATACTATTATTAAATAATCACAGTATTAAATAATCACATTTTGCAAAGTACTAATTTTCAAGTAAACTGACACCAAAGACAAGACTATTTAGTTTAAGCTTGTCTGTTATGGCCATTTAGATGAAATCATAAAAACTCATTTTATATCTTTGCAAATTAACATTATTTTTAATTATATGAATAAAGAACAACTTAGTTTTAAAAAAATCACCAAAATAATATAAGAAATACAAAAGTGGATATTGTTTTAAAAGATTAATTACAAGCATTATTCATTTAATAACGAAATTTTAAAATGGACATCTCATAGTCTAATCTTAACACAATATTTTCATATATACATGATACATTACAATTACATTACAGGTACATATATAGGTACATTACAATTTTTTTTTATTAAATGAGGCTTATAATTACATTAATACATTTACATACCCAACACCGTTGTATACGTTTTACTTGAAAGTGAAATATCATTATTATTAGAAAATCTACAAATTTACACTAAAATTATGCCGTAGTATACTAATAATCTTCTATATTTATACAATAGATAGGTATATAGGAAAAAAGAGTCTTTACAAAGGCCCCAATTTGTATAAAGACGTGCCTAAACGCAATTATAAAAGCAATTCGCTCACCTAATAGCTTCAGCTACGGGCACGGTGTCACCAAAAATTTGCATAAACGACTCTACATTTGAAACGTCATATGTTACAAAATAATTGATTTCGACAAAGTTGTAACATCGTGCATAATTGTTTACAGATGGAACCTTGCCAGTAGGTGATAGTACGGTGGTTGGGGCATTTCGGGTTGATATCCGATCGATGGTTAAGGCCGAGCTGTATAAGCCCCGCCTTTTGGGAGGCG
>DWQW01007106.1:0-15422 GCA_018249695.1 Heliconius erato demophoon | reverse complement strand
ATAATCCAATACTATTTTGAGAAGCGTAAATTGATACCAATGTCAAGCATATTCTTAAAAAATGTTGAATGCCTTCAGAATAAACTGACTGAACATACGAATGTACGTCAACGCACTAAAATATTACACAAGTTTATATTATTTTTTTAGTTTCACGCTATATTCCGCTTGTTCCGGGGTAGACAGAGGGAGCCCAGTGCTAATACACTCCGTTCCCCACTTTCCACCGTATTCTGGAGGCATTGCGTGTTGAGTGGCAGAACTCAACGCCGCGCTTTCGACATCAGGGCGAAAAAAATAAAATATGAAATGCGAATTGAACCCACAACCTGTCAAGTCACACGCTTTTGCCCCTACGCCACGGCCGCTCCTTAGAAAATGCTAATATAACCTATAAGTTATCTATAACAAAAATATATATTTAAAAAAATTTTAATAACGTGAGTAACAGCATGGACAAGGACCAACCAAGAAATGACAAACCACTACTCGCAGACAGAGGAGGGGCGTAGAGGGATGTCGAAAATCATGCCCGAATAAAACAACGTTCCATGCTTTCACTTCACTAAAATAAGACGCGTCCGTCCACCCACCGTACAACGCGCCTATTGCCAACAGAATCTGCCGACCAGCGGACGCCACTGGCAACTACGAAAAAAAAACACAAAAAAGAACAAAGAAAATAGTGAATTTTAGTGCTGTATTTATTAATTATTTAACAATCGAGTTGAGTTGTTAATAATAAATCGAGATGAATCAATGTATTTTCAAAATTCTCTTCGTTATCTTCTTCACGATCGTTTGTCATAATGGGGAGGCTGCGGAGAACGATCCGGCTATACGTGAGTACCTTTTTGTTTTATTACTACAATTAAAAAAAAATGAGAAAGAGTTATATTTTTTCGAAACTTACAGGACACAAAGAGATTTTTTACATATATTTCTAATATGAATAAACTAATAGCATTGTCTATATTTTTAATATAATTATAATATATTATATGTTACTGATATCGAGTTCAAACACAAAACAACGATACGAAAATTCAAATTTAAAATCGATTTTAAGCACTCGCAATTTTAAGATATGATAATATCTCCCATTTGTACAATAGAAAAAAAAATACATTCAAATTTAAATAATATAAAGATATCACGCAAGAATTACATATTAATTGTATTCAAATTCACATTTTGCAACTATCATTGTTATCATGTTCCTCTTAATGGTTGCCAACAGCTTAGATGTTGAAATGTTTACGTTTGGCAACATTGGATTTGTGATGAAAAATATTGACCTCTTGCCTCTTGCGCTTAAATAATATTATACAATAGTTACCTCAATTACGCAGATTGTGCGCCCTACAAGATCTAAGCTGTATTTACAGCATGATCTAAGTTTGATTTGTTTGGAATAACTAATGAAACGTTGAAGGCGAATCGAATCGAGTGAATAAAGTATTTAGAATCATGTTGGTACTATAATGTATATAATAATAGTTCAGCTTCACGTTGTATCCCGCACACAGCAGGGTAGGCAGATGGAACATAGTGATAAGACACTCCGTTCCCCAGTTTCCGCCGAATTTTTCGTGGCATTGTGTGTTAAGTGGCGGAATTCAACGCCGGGCTTTTGCCTTCGTGCCAGAGCGAAGAAATGAAAATATTAATAAATAATCATTCATTCCCTCGACTGGGAATTGAACTCACAACCGTCGCATTTCACACCATTGTGCCCCTGGGCCACGACGGCCTCACGAATAACTAATGAAACAATGAAGGTAAATTAAATCAATTATAAATCAAGTGAATAGAGTACTTTGGAGCATGTTAGTACTACAATATACAAAATAGTTTATATTAATATACCTTGAGGTCATTCGTGGCGCAGGGGCACTAAGTGTGACTGTAAAACTGGTTGTGGGTTCGATCCTTACTCGAGGAGATGATATATTTACTTAAATTTATTTCCATTTCTTCACAATGCCTCGAGAATTCGGCAGAAAGTGGGGAACAGAGAGTCTTAACACTAGGTTCCCTCTGCCTACATTGCAGTGTGCGGGATACAGCGTGAAGCTGATTTAATATATCTCGTTACTTATGTAGGCTAGGTGAGGGAATTTTATGTTTATGATAGATTCCTCTATTCTTGTGTTAAGCGTGTTGGGCAACGAAAAGCAACAACGTGCTTTGTCTCGCCAATCGTAGAACACGAAACTATGAATTTTGAACATTATCTGGAGTAGAAACCGAATTCAAATACATGTAATTTTATTATTTAAATGAAAACAAAAACTTTCAATAATATAATATTAATTAAGTTTAATATTTTTTTGTAAAAAAAAATAACAATAATTCATTCATCTATATCACATATTATTCTTATCTTATCTTATCTTTTAATCTTTTATCAGTAAAAAAATCTATATAGCACCTTAATTAAATATTTCTAAATATAATAGTATCTATCTATACCAACTGTTCATCTAAAGAGGGTACTGTGGCTGTCATTGGTGCCAAGGTCACTTTCGTGTCCGTTGACGAAACACAACGTGTCCCCCATGTTTGACGTCTTGCGTGCGATGGAGCTGGTCGAGTGATATTTTAACTTGTTTTTTTATTACTTATGTGAAATTATTGAAGTTTTTGACGTAATTTTACTAATATAATATATTTAAAAGTCGTTGAAGTTGATATCCAACCAACCCAACACGCAATTCCTCCACAATTCAGTGGAAAATGGGGAAAGGAGTGTCAACACTGGTTTCCCTCTTCATCATACTCTGCTGACACTAAAAAAAGATTGTGACACTAAAAAGAGATGGACGTTTGTTTTATTTTCACGCAAAAACTGCTGAATGGATTTAGATGAAACTTTACAGTAATATAATTAATGCATCAGAATAGCATAGTTTACTATTTACTATATCGAAAAATTTCGATATAATATAATAACAAGTTTAAGTAGTAGTAAATAATTATTCTGTGTCTCTAATAAAATTATTGAAAAAATACGAACTTAGAAGCTATAGTTAGTAAATATCTATATGTGATAGTTATAAGTTCGATTTCTATGCCTTCTTAGATGCATATTAATATTAAAATATATTTGTTTTCTTTCAAAGAAAACAAATATATTTTAATAATAACTTTTACAAAGTACGGCGTGAGGTTACGCCACGACTTGTTTACAAAATGTGGAAAGAGTACTGTGCTTTATGTATAATAATATGAAATATTTTTTTTATCTTTTTCTACGTATATAAATAATGAATTTTAATTTTTAATATAAATAATTTTAAACGATTTTCTTCAATTATTTTGAAAATTACAAAAGTTTTTGCTCTTTTAACAAAAATATTTTAAATAATCATTTATAAGACATAAACCTTTATTTATTTTTATCTCTATCTCCACTTATAAAACTTATACAGATAAAATATATAAAATAATAATTAACATATAACAACGGCTGTCGCATTGCGCTTTGAGCTCCACTCAACACGCAATGCCTCCAGAATTCGGCAGAAAGTGGAGAATCTAAGTGTGTTTATAGGGACCGAGTGTCTTAACACTAGGTTCCCAGGTTCCCTCTGCATACTCCAGTGTGAAGGAAAAAAATTATTACAATAATATATACAAGTATTAGATCTTATGTCAGCCACTATAAACAAACAATAAAATACGATAATACAGACATCACTTAAACATAGTAAGAAGCAGTAAGATTTGTTACTTTTTAATTTACTTATATCCAAAGTTCGTTTATAAAATATATTAAATTCAAATAAGTAAATATATATGTTCGTATTAAGGTAAGTTGTATTAGGTCTAATATTTTGTATTAGATTGTTGTATAAGATTAGCTTTTGTGTACGGGATGGTTGTGAGTTCAAATTCATCGCGATGATTTATTATGTGTTCAGATAAAAAAAAGTAAGCCGCTAAGTATGAGGCCGTCGTGCTGCAGTGATGCAAGCATGTGATTGTGAGTTCCATTTCTACTAGAGGGAATGAGTTATTAATTATTTTCATATTCTCACTTTGGTATCTTCGTTTGTCTTGGCAAAGCGCTGCGTGGAGTATCCCCCGGCACCACTCAATACGAAATGCCTGGAAAATTAGACGGAAAGTGGAGAAAGAATGTTTTAGTACAAGTTTCCATCTGCTTATCCTGCTATTTGCGGGATACAGCGTGAAGTGAATATTTTTTTTTAGTAGTAATTTTTTTCCCCTCTTTTATAATTCTGCCTTTCCAAATCACTTACATAAAGTTATAACTATTATTGCACTAAGTTTGCGTGTGATACAAACCTTGCAGTGTGTAATATATATTTTTAATGTCTTCAGAAATAACCTCTAATAAATCAAATGTTAGTAAATTTTTAGTACATTTGATTGACCTTGACCTATTAAAAATTAACATTTTTCTTTGTATTAAGTTATGTCACCGTCATAATATTTAATTTGAATTTTATTCATTATTCCTTATTTTACATATCTTGTTTCGTCGACAGTCGTAGTTTCGTTAAAAATTACTAAAATAAATTCTCAGCTAAAATCAACAATATAGTGTTAAAAATGACATCATTATTATTAGTTGAGACCAGTCGTAGCACAAAGTGTAACTGTAAAACCGACTGGTTGTGGGTTCGATCCCCACTCGAGGAGTTGAAATATTTATACTTCCATTTCTTCGCTCTGGTGTCGAGGTTAAGCGCGGCGTTGAGTTCTGCCACTCAACACGCAATGCCTTCAGAATTCGGCTGAAAGTGGGGAACGGTGTGTCTTAACACTAGGTTCCGTCTGCCTACCCTGCTGTGTGCGGGATACAGCGTGAAGCTGATTTGATTTGATTTTTAATTATTAGTTTATTGTATTTGTAAAGGAATTTTTGTTATGTTGGTCCACCATCGAATGAGTCTCAAATCTCAATTAAATAATAGTGTATTTTAATCAATTACTTTGATTTCCATAGAGTGCATTTCTACCTTCTTTTAACGGTTTTTATTATGTTTTGTTTTATTAAGTAAATAATATTTTTAGCCCTATTATTATACTTAAAATAATAACTATATTAAAATTTCACACGAATTATATAATAATCATAAAATGATAATATAGTACATTTTGTTTTTATTTTCACGCTGTATCTCGCATATAGCAAGAGAGGAGATTTTACGTTTTGAGAGGTGGAACTCAACGACGCGCTTTGTCTTGTTACCCGAAGGAATCGAATCCACAACCGACGCGTTTACATTCAGCCACAGCGTCACGACGATCTCTATTTTTTTATTATATAATTTATCATTATATTTTTCGTTATAGTTTTTCCTCGATTTTAGTCCAGATTGAATGAATAGCCTTGTAAGTATAACAAACATCCATGTCGTATATTCGGTACACGTTTTAAATATTTCGTATGTATATGTAAAATTTAAAGTTTATTGTTTTTCACGTAGTTTAAAAACGTCATATCCAAGGCCAGAGATTAAATAAAGAAACTTTAAAAGGACAACGAAGTTTCTGGTGATCGATACAATAAAAAAAATACAAATTGTTATATATATATTTTTGTATTATTTTATAATTAAAAATTATAAATTAAAAATTTTAAGTTACTACATTCTCCAATATTACGAACGTACTAAAAGAACGAAATATTTTATAATATCTTCGTTGTGACAAAATCTTTCGAGAGTTCAAAATTTGTATTGACTTGTTCAAAAATATTTTTATAATCTTTACATAATCCTTAAAAATATATACTACGTATAAAAAAATTATTTACCTCGAAATTCTTATAAAATGGCATATTTTTTTGTAAAGCTGTTAAATTTTCGACTTTGTGTGAAATATCACTTTATTTGTGAATGGTTGATTTCAATGCCGCGCTTTGTCTAGTTACCAGAGCAAGAAACTGAAACTGATATATTTCTCCAAGAGGGAATCAAACCCACAACACATATATAGTTATCCCTCACAAACGACATTTTTTTATAATTCCTGGTGATAATTATTACGATTTTTTTTTATATTTTTTTATACTAAAGTATACGTCATTGGTTAAGGATTTCAGAACCTAAAACCGTATATATGATTGGACATTATTCGCACTTCCTTAATGCGGAGTGCATGCGGAAGTTAAAGTCTCGTATAATAATAAGGTCCAATAAAAACGAAGCCTATGATAATAACGGAATTACTTATAAAATACCTACTTATAGAATATACATTTTATATGAATTTAATATTTTTATGTTCATAAAATTTAAAGCCATTAATGCATAATTTTATAAGTGAAATATACTTCCCAATTAATAAATTAAAAAAATCATAGGCTGATGTACAAATTTTCCTAATTTTTGACGAAGTAAATTTATCAATATTCTCATCAAAATTTATAATTTTATCTTTTTCTCTTTCCACACTTAAAAATACTTAGGTCACTTAGGAGACGTTAATCTTGGATATGTCAAAATGAATTTTAATTTCCTGAATGAACGTTCGCAGCTAGCAATTGATACTGAACAAGTTAGGAGTATTTGAAGTGCCACACTCAAAAAAAAAAAAAGATTTGGAAAAACATTTTCTCCATACTAAATTATAAAAATAAGAAATTCTAATGGGATTTTATGTACAATTTCTTTTCAAGAAAGGAAGAATTCTATTCAATTGAAATATGTATTATAAAATTCATCCACATTTTTGCTTAACTTTTTTCAAAATCGATATCAATCTTATCATTGTTTAATAAATTTTCGATGACTAGTAGAAATCTAAATTTAAAATAAAGGTCACTTAATCAAAAACGCTTTTCATAATAATTAATTTATTTTTCATAATATTTTATTATTTATTTTGTTTGAAAAAATCACTTTTTCGCTCCCCATTCAGACAATTCCCCACTTTCCGCATAATTCTTAAGGCATTGTGTGTTGAGTGGCGTAACTCAACGCCACCTATTGCCTAGTTGCCAGAGTGAAGATATAAAATATTAAATAGTACCTTTTCATCGAGTAAGAATCGATCCCACAACCTCTAGCGTTTACAGCGACACACTTGTGCCCCTATACCACAAGGGATTCATTATTATATTTTGTAATATTTTATTTATTAATTTACACGCAAATATATTCTTATGACAATATGTAAACCCGGAATAAAACGAAGATCTACATACGTATGAATCACAAATCAAGGAAGATGTATAAACTTTTTAGAATAAATTAACATTATTTATAGATTTATTCATACGATAAGATGTGGTAAATGGTAGTTTTTTATGATGATAGCAAATATGTTAATAATTCTTAATAAATAAATAATATTATAATAATTTTAAATATGGATTCCATAAATGCTGTTTTTATTTTTATAAGTTATTTTGTTTACTGACGCAATAGGGTTTAAGAGTTACGTTTATAGTTGGTGTATTTATATTAAATATTGACTGAAAATTAGCTAGAAATTTATGTACCTACAGTATAAAAAGTAACTAGATGAAAGTAGAAGTAGAAGCGCAAATTCATCTACAGTGAGTAATTTTCTAAAATAAAATAAAACAAATCAGCTTCACGCTGTATCCCACACAACGGGGTAGACAGAGGGAACCTAATGTTAAGTTAAAAATTAAGACACTCCGTTCCCCACTTTCCGCCGAATTCTGGAGGCATTGCGTATTGAGTGGCAGAACTCAACGCCGCGCTTAGTCTCGACACCAGAGAAGAAATGTTAATATAAATTTAAGTAAAAATTTCATCTCCTCGAGTGGGGATCGAACCCACAACCAGTCGATTTTATAGTCACACTTTGTGCCCCTGCGCCACTACTAGCCACAACGACTCATTTAAAACCATAAAATTTATATTCTGTGAAATGAGATCCTCAGTATCACATCTGACTATGGTAACAACAAAAGCGAAGTAGTGTAGTAGGTTTGACCTCCACCGAAGGGAAAGATATACAGAAATTATAATTTTTCCCGCTCTGGTAGACAAACCGCGGCGTTCATTTCCACAATTAAAAACGCAAATATCTTGAAAATTTTAAAAAAATTGGGAGATGGAGTGTCGTAACATTAGGTTCCCACTGCCTTCCCTGCTTTGCGGGAATAAGCGTGAATAACAGGCTTCAGAACAAAACAACAAGGCCTATCTGGTTATAATTGACGTCAGCTGTCTAGTATTGAACGAGGAAATCCGTCATAATATCAGTGTATCGATAACCCGACGACTTACACCGGAAGAAGTCCATCAAAGTGACTTTGATATAATTTACTGTCAAACAAAATAATTGGAATAACCTTCGAATATATTTTAATTTTTACCTTCGTTCATAGACTACATATTCCTTGTAATAATTTCTCCATTCCTATTTTTTTATTCAGCTTCACGCCGTATCCCGCACATAGCAGGATAGGCAGAGCGAACCCGGAAACCTAGTGTTAAAACATTCGGTTCCCATTAAGACACCTACGTTCCCCACATTCCGCCGAATTTTGGAGGCATTGCGTGTTCAATGGCGGAACTTCGAATGGAAATCGAAGCTACAACCTGTCGCATTGCACGCTTATGACCCTGCACACGACATTCCCACATTACTACATAGGTATTTAGATTTGATATTTTATTCTACTTTTGAAACCATCACGGCGCAGTGGATTAGCTTCTGACTGTAAGCATAAAGGTTGGGGCTTCGATGCCCCGCGACGTAAATTATTTTAATTTCCCCGCTCCGAAGAGACAAGGTGTAGCGTTAACCTCCAAATATTCAACACGCAATATATCGGATTTTCGTAATGGTACAAGATGGAGCTCCTTCTGCCTGCCTACTTACGACGTAAAATAATTTTATTTTTCATTAAGTCAACAATATCTTAAAAATATTTTTTTATTCTGTACTTAATATAACCTATTCTATAATGCTTAACCTTTCATTTGTAGTACAGGAAAATATATTTGCAGACTGTTTGCTACTTTAAACATTGTGTAAGAAATACTAAGCTATTAATTACTATCCTAAATTAGAACAATGCTCCATTAGACGAGTGCCTGCTATAACATATTAATAATTTATAATCAAGTTAACTAAATTATTTTTTAATTCAATAGAACTAATATTCGAGGCTAGGTATAAAGTGTGACTATAAACGTGACAGGTGGGTTCGGTTCCCACTCAAAGAAATTAAATATTTAATATTTCCATTTTCTTCTCTCTGGTCTCGAGACAAAGCGCGCTGTTGTGTTCCACCACTGAACACATAATGTCAGAATTCGGCTCCAGAAAAAAAGAATTGTGTGATGGTTGTGGGTTTGATCCCCGAATGAATTTAAGCTATTTTAATTTCTCCACTAAGGTAAGACAAAGTCCGTCGTTGAATTCTGTTACTCAACATGCAAAATCTCGAAAATAGTGCAGAAAGTGGGGAACATAGTGTCCTAACACTACTTACACTCAACATGTGGAAAAACAATTAAACTAAAAAAACTTATTTATGTATACTGTTGGATAAAAACTGCTATACTCTTAAAAATTGTCCCAAAATAATATATGATATTATGATAACTTAATTTTCTTGTTTTAATAAACATTAGCAAAAACCTATTGGTTGTGGGTTCGATCTCTACTCGAGGAGATGAAATGTTTACTTAAATTTATATTTCCATTTCTTCGCTCTGGTGTCGAGGCAAAGCGCGGCGTTGAGTTCTGTCACTCAACACGCAATGCCTCCAGAATTCGGCAGAAAGTGGGGAACAGAGTGTCTTAACATTAGGTTCCCTCTGCCTACCCTGCTGTGTGCGGGATACAGTGTGAAGCTGATATTTTATATTTGTCTGTTATATTGACAATGTGCAGAAACAGTAATTTTTGTGCACAATAAATAATTATTATTCCTTTTACAAAACCGAACGTCCTTAAAAATTTTAACTAAGATGAAACTCATACATTGGCCAGCAACAGGTTACAATATAACCTCACAGCAAGCAAAAACATGGTCTTCTTTAGCCTTGCTGTGTATGGGCAGCATAAATTTTAATGTTACGTTCGTGATCTGAATAGATTATAAGAGTTACCAGTTCCTATTATTCTACTATAGTCGCTATCGTTTGATGTAATTCTACAGCTTCTAATACTTCTATGAAATAGGCTGCCTTTTCCACGCGCTCGATCGCGTCTGTCGTATGTTAGTCATGCTGAATATGAGACCTGAATTTGTAGGCTATCACGTACTATTCTATAAAATATATAATATCATTGAACAGTCGGACATTTTCCTTGTACTATTTCTTAAGATGTATTAGAAATTAGTATAGAGATACTAGTAAATTGAAAAACAGTTTCGTAATGTAATTTAGCGCCCTTTCATGACATTTTGTAAATGCCAATCGAAGTGACTGATCTCTTTTCATATACCTCAAATATTGCCGTCGAATATGTAATTAGACTATAGAAAACATGTTGTAAAAACGTATATGCGAATACGTTAGCATTTTCTCGAAGATTCTTTTTAGTTGCACAGCTGTTTTTCGGATATCATATTCGAGTGTCCAATTTGAGGCACAAACTCCCTTCAACTCCAATTTATACGATTAATAAAAGTTTTATTTGCAGTATATAGTTGCCGTGTTTTGAAGGTCAATTTGAATCAAAATCATTTTTCTAAAATTGTTATACTATTTATACATTTCCTATTCATTGAAATAAGTGTAGGTTCAATGTAAGTTTGTGATAGCAAAAACTACAAATATTTAATTTCAAATGTGTCAAATAATACTTATTTACAAGTGCTTTCTTTAGTTTTATGCTGTATCTCGCACATTCTGCAGTTAAGACACTCCGAATTCTGGAGGATTTGCGTGTTGGTGACGCTCAAAACTCCAAAAAGAACGAAAAAGTTTAAAAACTAAGCACTTCATTTCCTTGAGCGGGAATCGAACCTACGCGCTCGTTACTGTCTACGTCACAATTTTAAGCATATAAATAAAAATATTATTAGGTTAGGAGTTGAACCAAATTCAACACTTAAATCTGAACATTTAAATGTCCAACCAAATATTAAATCCAAAAAACATTTAAAATATAACCAAATAGAACGTAGACACCACCTTTACCTATTACACAAACTGATAAGAACATGGGCATCCGGTGGGCGGGCGTGACTTTACTACAAAAAAATAATTTTGCAATAAGAGTGTCAAGGAGACCACAACCCGTCTCGTCTGTGGTCTGTGGAAACCGACTGAAAGAAATTATATCATAATTATTTTACACTTTGACGTTTCGCCTGTGACTGATGGGCGATTTCGTCATTTCTTAAAACTGCATCAAATTCAAGTTGATTGCATTGAGAAATCGTATACTTAATTAGTTATTATTTAATTTAATTTTGATTAATCAAAAATTAGCTTCACGCTGCATCCCGCAAGCAGCAGGGTAGGCAGAGGGAACCTAGTTTTAAGACACTCCGTTCCCCACTTTCCGCCAAGTTCTGGAGGCATAGCGTGTTGAGTGGCGGAACTCAACGCCGCGCTTTGCCTCGAACGCCTTAATTATTATTATAATTAAGATCTCATCGTGGAGTAGTGTTATAGCGATGGTCGTGAGTTCGATCGCCAATTGGGGGAATGGACGTTATTTCGTTCTACTCTTTGTTCTCTGTGTACTTAAAGTTTAAAGATAAACTAATATATTATATGTATAAGTAATAAATAATTAGATTGTACTCATTCTTCTTCAGATTTTACTTAAAATCTTGTTTTAAATATAATGTATTTTTTTTTATAAACTAGTTTAGTAGAAATTTGCAAAATTGGACAGCCTAGGGCTGTCCAATTAAAGTTTATAAGCGGAAATTAAATGGATTTTAATATATTTTTTCTAAAATCTAAATAAATAATATTATTTAAAACATAAAATCATATTAAATTAAACAAAGATAAGTAAGATAATCTTGACTTTTTGTTTATATGTAAAGGTAAACATATCGGGGTCAATATCTAGTACAACAACGCAGTTACGTGATGGACGTGTTTAATATTACAAACTTAAGTATTGAATATTCAAGAGTCCTTGAAAAAATATTGAATAATTGTTTAATTTAGAAATCTTATATTTGTAGAGCAAGTCGCTTTTTAACCTGAACTAAAAATATATTTATTATTAAATATTTTTAACGTTGTATCCCGCACACAGCGGGGTAGGCAGAGGAAACCCTGTATTAAGTCACTCCGCTCCCAACTTTCCGCCGAATTCTAGAGGCATTGCGTGTTGAGTGGCGGAACTCAGCGCCGCGCTTTGCCTCGACACCAGAGCGAAGAAAGTACATATTATTTATTATATGTCTATAATCATATATGTGCTAAAAAAAAACCTTTTCGTTCGTTTATATTTATTCTTTATAGTAACAAATTTAATTACATATTGGTCTATAATTTCTTATGTGTTAATGTGCTCTATTTTACCAACAATGTTGTACTGTATTTATATGATAGACAAATATATATTTTTTAGCTTCCGTTGTATTACACATATATCAGGGTAGGCAGAGGGAACCTAGTATTAAAACACAAGATTCCCCACTTTCCAGAGTGAAGAAATGAAAAGAGTAAGAAAATAATAACTCATTTCCTCGACTGGGAATCGAAACCACTACATACCCTTGTGCCCCTGTGCCACGATGGCTTCTCAAATAAATAAATAATTTAATTATTATTAACATTTCGTTGAACAAAGTAAACGTTCACGCAGGCGTATAGCTTTAGTAATCAAAACACGCTAATCAATTCTTAGAGCAACTAAATCTTGGGATTCCCCATTTCAACATCAAACGCACTCTTTATCTATTCTAGTGGCGAAACAGACCATGAGGAGGAAATAATTATAAAGTAACTTCTTATTGTGTATAATGTGGTATTCACTTGTTATCTGACTGTCAAAAGAGGTTTTAATTTAAGTTTCTTATTATTTTAGTATATTTTAAAAGTGCTTTAAGTTATACAAATAAGATATGTATTTCTAATATTTTTAAATTTTCAATAGAATATAAACTATTGAGGTCGAAATTATATAAATATCAGAGTCATCAAAGTATCTCTAGCATTTTTGGCTTTATTGTAAGTATGTACATTATAGTTACCTGAAACAAAGTTAATCTATTAAGTAAAATTATATCTATAAATATTCTCTATTTATTTTTTCCTATACTTATATTGTACTGTTCTTACTTCGTGCCATACATAATTGAAAGTGTACATGAAGTATCCAATATTTTTTTTATTATTCAGTGAATTTCATACAAAATATAGCAAAAACCATACATAAATGCTCGTATCGAGAGACGACGAACAAGGCAATCCTATAAGAGTTCGGTTTCTCCATTTGCGATACGGAACCCTAAAAATAACGTTGAAAATTACGTTTTCTTTTTTACCTTAAAAAATATTGACATTGAAAATATTAAAGATTTAAAGTATTTGCTTTTCTATGGAGAATTCCGTATAACAATTATACACGATAACATTTTTTTTAATTAACTATGTAAAATAAATAAATCAGCTTCACACTGTATTCCGCACACAGCAGGGTAGGGAGAGGGAACCTAGTATTAAGACACTCCGTTCCCCACTTTCTGCCGAATTCTGGAGGCATTGCGTGTTGAATGGCAGAACTCAACGCCGCGCTTTGCCTCGACACCAGAGCCAAGAAATGGAAATATAGATTTAAGTAAATATTTCATCTTCTCGAGTGGCGATCGAATCCACAACCACTCGGTTTTACAGTCACACTTTTTGCCGCTGCGCTACGACCGGCCTCTATTATGAGATTCCATTTATATTATTACGTTAACAATTAAATATTACAACCGCGCGGCGCTGATCTACCAAAGCAAAACAAACAGGGCCGACCAAACACAATCTCTAACGAAATAAATTATATAACTTAAGTATTTTATCATCGTGGCAAATCATGGGCTTGAGAATCTAGTATTGTTGATAATGAAAATTTTTATGATGCTTTTTAGCTCTCGAATGTTTTTCGTTAAATTTTTTAAGTGAATTTGACGTTTTGCCTTTAAGTGAATTATTGTTATGGTTGTTCAATATCAAAACGAACTTTTTAATTAATAAAATAAGTGATTAAAATATTTCTTTATTGTATAGTCTTATCAATTTTATTATTTTCACGTTATATCCCGTACATAGGGATTTGGTAGGTAGAGGGAACCGTGTCTTAAGACACTTCATATTCTCATTTTTCGCTCAGTTTTGTGGCCGAACTTAACGTACCATACCCTACCGTACTTAGCCTCGAAAAGAAAGCGAACAAAGGAAAATAATAATAATTTCATTACTTCTAGTCGGAATCGAACCCGCAACCTGCCGGGTTTATAGTCATACGCTTGTGCCTTTGCGCAACAAATGGCATCTAGAGTCTTAATTCTAGTAATATAATTTTTGAAATACTTTTCTCATCGTTATTACTCTATAATAATAATTTAGTTCTGAATATTCACCTCCTCACTATTCTTTCTCTCACTGCCTATAACTTAAAAAAAAATACAAATAAAACTCCGATAAATTGCATGTAATTTGTAAATTTGGAAACATTTTTGATTATTATTGCGTTAATCAAATTAAATTTTGTCGCGCGAATGCAAAAATTTCGGTACAAACTGGGTTTTTGGGTCGCAACCAACTGGTTACACAACACGTTGTATAACGAGTGACCTTGTGCAAGACTCTGTTATAGGCGTTCAAGTTCAAGTTATATGTTATTCTTATCAAATACTGTTATCAATTGTCGTTAGTTTTAATCTTTGTATGAAGTAGAGTCGGTGAAAATTAAGTGACACGACACTCTGCTATATATTTAACGATGAAATGTGTCAGAATGAAAATGTAATGTTTTTTTACTTTTTTGTTTCACGCTGTAAACTGCAAATAGGCAGAGGGACTGAGAAGTTAGTGTTAAGACACTGTTTAAATTCAGACGCTTCCATTCCCCACTTCCGGCCGAATTCTCAAAGCATTGAGTGTTGAGTTGCGAAACTTAACGCCACGCTTTCTCTATTTAGTAGTACAAGAACGAGTAAATATAAATAATAAATATTTCATTCCTCGAGTAGAAATCGAATCTACAACCGTCGCGTTTAGAGTTGCAAGCTTGTGCCCCTGCGCCACCCTGGCCTCCTGTAATATTTAGTGTGATTAAATACAAATGTAAAAGTCTCCGTTTTGTTTAGTCTAGAGAAAAAAATATTTTTTTAAACGAACAAAAATTAAATATGTACGATGACTTGTTGAAACATCACGTCACATCAATTAAGTCAATTATTTGTTACGGCTTTAGTAATTTGCATTCTTTAATAATTGAATGTCTTGAAATTGAAAATTGAATAATAAATTTGACTAACATATATA
>DWQW01007105.1:0-15422 GCA_018249695.1 Heliconius erato demophoon | reverse complement strand
TACCCAAATTAATAATTTAACATTTAAGGCTGTTTCTGATCCGATCAGAACATTTAACAGAGTTTTAAAATTATGATAAGACTTACATAAAATAGGTAAAAAGAATGTATTGTTACAAAAATATATAAGTATGTTTAATAAATAATTAGCTTTATGTATCAATGCTCAAAGTATATTATTATAAATATCAAGTATCAACATTGCACAAAACAATCGTAAAACTTATAGAAATGACTATAATGTAGTGAAAAAATCATATTGGAAGATTATAGATTAAAGTAATGAAAATTTATATTTGTACTCATTATAATTGTCAGTCAATTCTGTTTATTAAATGAAAAATCGCGAGAAGACAGCTTGTATGATATAATTCGTCAGTATGTAAAGATTTTTTTACATTTTATTCAATAAATATATTGTTATTCTCTCTTCCTGGTGTAATTCTTCTTAAGAGAACTGCTCAATTTTCGTTAATGACAAATTATAGGAGTTACTCAAAATAAAAATACATTTAATATTATTTAACAATATTCTTCGCGATTTAGTAACGTCGCAACCTGTTTGCTTTTAATTAAAGTAATTTTGTCATCATCAAATAACATATATGTATGAGTTATATATTTCTTAAATCAGATTAGGTGTCTTTTGTAAAACATTTAATGAATTTCTTTACATTCGTTTGGCATTTATCACTATCATCATCGATTTGCTCTCTCCCAGCCAATATCCTATTAATATTTTTACAATAATTAAAAATTATGCATCAAATAACGAATCACAATGTCAATTATATAATCAACTGATTTATTTTTATGTAGAACACATTGAATACAATGAATATAATCAATTAATATAAATATTGCTAATTTCATTATTTCTATTATTTTAATTTTTTCAATTTTTTTTTTTAACTATTTTACTAATTGAATACATTTTGGATATTTGAAATTAATTTAATAAATTCTTTGCTCGGAATGCAAAGTTAAAAGTAAAGTTCTCTATATTGTATATATATTCTGCATGATTTAAAAAAATAGTTTTTGTTATTTTTTTAGAAAGTATCCACACATATACTGCAGAGGTGCTTGCTATGATACGAGGATCAGTTTCTTCGAATTCCATTCAGTGTCCACGCCCAATTTGACACAGAGTGGGAACAGATTCTACTTTTTCACTGCTTGACGAATATTTCATGAAATTAAATACATATTTTGCTTCCGACTTGGACACCCCAAGGCTGAACAATTTTAAGTTTTACTGCCACCTATTGAGTCAAAAATATTGTCCAGTCAAAAATATAGAAATCCTTTTATTATTTCTTTGCATTCTAGAGGTAGAATTCCTTTATCTGAAAATGATGGTAATAAAATGTTAATAATTTAAACTTTACATGATTAAGAATGGGATAAACTATGATAGAAATATCACATTGGAATCTTACTACTGCCATAATGAGCTGTTGACTAAAGATATATTTTTTATTTTCATTCAGCATAGTATTATATAAATTGACTATAAAAAAAAATAATTATTGCAAGTTTTTCAACTTTTTAAATGAAGAATCTTACTGTTGTTCTTTTAATTTGTTTCATTATTGAATGATGTGTTAATGAAATTAAAAGATAATCAATAGATATAAAATCTTTCCTCTCTGGACATGCTACACTGACTTTCAAAGAAACTTAGTCAAAGAGTATTTAACATTATATACAATTCTTTGAAATTTTGATCTCAGCCATTTGTTTTTTCAATTTATTCTTCATTTTGCTTAATTTTACTCTAGCTCTAACAATTCTTTTATAAATTTCCTGGTCCGCTTTGGAATTGACTTTAAAAAAATATGGACAAACTGCTCTGAAACAACAAAATGTCAGCAAAACAATTTTATGTGCTAAATTAGATATAACAATTGGGTAGGCGGCAAGTACTATCATAAATCCCAACTCAACTGTGTTATATCTAAATCAAAATTATTGTTTGTATAACATAAAAGAGAAAAATATTTGTTAATTTTATCAATATTTAAGGAGGAGTACTTAGTAGGAGCTTACTTTACAATTGCCTGTGTAAAAATATAATAAGAATAATAATGTTCTTCTTATACTTTTACTTATACAGTAGATATTTAAAACAATACAAACTGTCAACTGACCAGGCACCGATTGTTCATTTTCTTGAATGTCCATAACACAATTGAAAATATTTGAAGAATGTCCTTTTGTCTGTGTCTATCAATATTTGAGGATTAATATATTAATTGTTGTTACAAATTGTGATAACTTTGTGTTGTATTTCATGTTAATGGTTTAAAATTAATAGCAAAATATGAAACTAGGGTTAACTTTTGATATATTTTACGGTAAGCTCAAAGTTACTCTTTATTTGATTTGTTATTTTATAATTGTTTATCATCAAGATTTTTTTTGTTTAAACATTGTGAGGTAAGCATAGAAACTTTTTTATTAAATGTGAGATGTAAATAGTAAACGTGAAAAGTGACTGTTACTAAGTGCTTCTTTCTGACCTAGAAAATACTAAAGGTAGAAGCCACAGAACATGTTTTACGATACGATACGTGTTTTGTATTCTGTATTTATATTTTCAACTATAGGTACAATAGTGTACAGTTATGCACCATATACATATTTATTGTTAAAATCAAAAATATTTCCACTCTCCTTGCGCCCAGGAACACAGCATTGTCTGTCTAAAGACATTATGTGCCCTAAAGAATCTAATCCTTCCAAGACACACAATTTCATACGGCACGAATGATTCCAAATTCAGTTGTAACAGTAATAGTAAAATGAATTTACCGTAGAAATTCGAGCTTAACTCAACTCAAAAACGCATAAACTACACTACAAAGATACAGTAATTGAATAACGACGTCAACAAGTAAGCAAAACCATCAATATAATATCATATTTTGAATTTGCAACTATCATAATTGTACTTGCTTACTACGTGACGTACGTAAATAGACTACAGAGTACCACAGACTGCACAGTCATTCGGAGTAAACTACCACAGATAGCGAAGAATTGATTAATTTACGAGCTATATATTAAATTATTTGTGGTAAATATATTTATTGTATTACTATTATAAATAAAATTTATTTATTAACTTTAACATAATAATATTAAAGTTAATAAATAAATTTAATATTATTACTCATATACAATTCACACAGTGGCGACATCTATTGATGTTAATCTGAACTTCAGTAGGCGAACTTATGTAAATATAATATAAATTCTCTATACTCCATATACTTCTAAATTTAATAATATTATAGTAGTAGTAGTAGTAGTAGTACTTGTAGAAAGTGAAAAAATAAAATACATCTCTAATTTATCGCTTTTTTTTGAATCACACATTTATACAATAATAGATTTTAGGGTTATATAATATGTTCAGGCGAAACGCCTGTTATAATTTAATAGCAACAATTTTTAAATCACACATATGCTCTTCGCACATTCGTTCGGTTTATTATCAGGTCAGTTCTTGGAGTAATAATTAAAAAGAGTTTTGAAAAGACGTTTGTGTGTTAAAGGTTATTACCAAATTAATGATTATATAAATGATAACACGCCTTGGGAATGAAATGCTCGCTCCAGTCTGTTTCAAAGTATCATTGTCAGAAACGCTGAAATGTGATTTTGTATAATTGATTTTAAAAAAATAAGTCCCGCTGAGTTTCTTGCGCCGGTTCTTCTCAGTTCTGAGGCATTAATTTTAGTGAACTGGTGGTAAATTATTTGACGTTCAAAAAGTGAAGCATGTAACTTCTTATTTTGAATAAAATTATTTGACTTTGATTTGACTTTGAAACAGCAAATTTAGGTGTGGACACGTGTAATTCTCCAGTTGAACAAGAAAGAAATATTACAATGCCACGGTAGGGTAATTGTAAGACAGAATAAAATACATGATTTATGTATTTTATACCTATGTGAGCGTATGTGTGATTTAAAAATTATTGCTATTAAATTATAACAGGCGTTTCGCCTGAACATATTATATAACAGGATCAAAAGTTGAAGAATCAGGAGTTGGCATGGCCGTTAGAGGCTTCCCAATAAGAAAGTGGCCTGGCCTGGCGTGGCGTGGCGCGGCGTTGAGTTCTGCCACTCAACACGTAATGCCACCAGAATTCGGCAGAAAGTGGGGAACGGGAATATCATATTAAATACTTAACTAAATAATAAACAAGTCGTTTAGACAAGTTTGATGATTTTAGTTTCAGTGTAATGGAAACGTTATAAATAATATTACTGTTTTTAGCATATAGAACAGTACAAAAATAAGCTACTTCAACTTCAACTATTTTATCAACTGTTACCACTCGTCAATCTCTTTATAAATGCCATGTTTTTTCGTGACCTATGTATATATCTTTTCTCCGGAGCGAGGGGTTGGGATTTATAAGACCCGATATTATGGTTAGGTTCATCCGCTCTTTACCCAGACGCTGACTTCGATGCATGTCCATTCTTGACATCGGAGATTCCCCCAATACCGATGCTTGTATTTTAAATCTCAGTTACTATCTAGTTTTTATAGGTCTACACACTGCAGAGGAAAATTACGTTTCACTGGTCTTAAGATTTGGATTTACTTTCTTGTTAGATTTAAATATAGTTTTAATGGAAGCTTTTCTCTTAAAATGCTCTTAAAATATTGCAATTCTGTCTGTTTCAAAAGTTGTTTTACATATTTGGTTGTCTTTTTACTGAGGGTCTTCTGATAACGCTGGAGGGGAGTAGGCATCTTGCTCTGATGAAAGGCATTCTTCACCCATCAAAGCTCGTCCCCTAGGTGTACAGCGTCGCAGAATTGGTGGGCTCTTTGAAATAAAGATTTGCCAATGGTAGATAAACGTGGGTAAGATTCACTATTGAAGTATGTGATTATGGTTTCTTTGTTAGCTAACTTAAGATCTTTCAGCCCACAAACAAAATGGTATGAGTCCATGGCATGTTGAATTTATACCTCGGCGTACCGATTTGGCTAACTATTGAAGATACAGTCAGTTTAGTCCTATTGTGTGTTTTCGGCAACTCATACAATTTAGGATATTTTACATAACTAGTTACGAGAGATTTAACTTTACATATCTTACGTTTCTTTCATTCTTCTTTTGCAACACCTACGTTTCGCTGCCGTATGTCAGCGACGTTCGTCAGCATTACACAGTGTTACTAAACGTGCAACTATTCTGTTATTTCACGGTCTCACTAATGCATCTAAGGCACCGCTAATTCTGTTATCGGCAGCAATAAGCTTGTGCGTCCTTTCTTCATTTCTTTCAAATGCAAGAATAGGCTCTGGTCTTTCTTTCCTTGGGAAGGAAATTTTCCCTCGCATGTCACTTTGTGTCACAGACTTTACAACAAGTGAAGCGATTAAAGTATTGTACCGAGGTAGTCTCCCAAAATATCTTATACTATTGTCAAACATCTAAAAAAAATTTCTTGGTTTAGGACCTCCTGCGACCTGCTCACTGCTGTAAAATGTGTGGCAAATTAATAAACAACCTTAGGAATTACTAAAATTGCTCGTTAACATTTTATTTCTTTCTTTCTCAGAACTTTCAAGCTTCATCTTTATCAGTACTTTCGTTTGGTGCCTTTGTAGTATATCCTTTTACTTTTTTAAAAAGATTTATCTGAGGCCTTATGATCCTAACGAGTTCCGTTTTCTGTTTCAAAGATGTCTAATATTTTGGAAGTACTTATGCCTCTTTGATCGATGGATCTTAAAACTTCCAGCTTCTTATGCGATAATTCGACTCCAAGTTTGGACGTCTCGTACCTCAAAATGAAACAGACTTCTAATTATAGCAACGATTACATATTGGTCTGTTCCCAAGATAGCATCCTAAGCACTCGTGTGTCCACAACTTAACCTTAAATATACTGATCCGCTAGGAATAAGTCAATCATACTTTTCACGGTGATAATATAATAGAACGTGCAAATGGATTGATGATGAAGGAATAGCAAAAAAGATTAATGAAGAAAAAGTGAGCAGTAATAAAGATAGATCTTCGAAAATACAGCATCAAAGATAATGAAGGAGAAAAATCATGTAAAAAGGAGGACGCCCCAGATGGCATGTATGAAAAGTTGAAGATAGTGGACGAGGTGAAAGAGGTATATAGAGACCGTAGCGCTTGGGGTCCCGTTCTCTCTGATTTTCCCACTAGTATAACAGCGTGAAGCTAAATAAGTAAGTATTTAATATCAATTCTGTTGTAAAAAATCATTGTTGGTACCACAGCATCTTTTTTCTCCAGTTGCTTATCATTATTCTACACTAATCGTCATTGTCCGATTTAACACATTTTTTAAAAATTCCATTTATAAAATAAATAGGGGTTGTTCATAGATGCCACTTCAATAAACGTGCATTATAATGTCCAAGCTTACATCTGACAGCAAAATTACGGCTTTACACGCTGGTTTTAAAAAAGATATAATTTTTGGTTAAAAATAACAATTTTTGGAGAACTGCCAGTATGTCGCACATCATATTATTGTCAATAATATTGTTCAATATGTTATATAGCTTCTAGGTGTCATAGGTGGAAAACTTATTTAATATTATAATATGTCCGTCTGATAGGCGGCCGAGCGCCACAAAATGCTGACAAAAGAGAGGGAAGGAGGAAGGGAAAGGATTTTTTCCTGTTCCCACACTTATTATTCCATCGTGGAATAGTTAAGTTAGATTTAATGAGGTTTAGATTCAGTATTGTTTCTCCAACATTGAGGACAATTATATATAAGTTAGATTTAATTTATGTATTTTAATTAAAAAAAAAAATAATATAAATTTATATAAAAAATCGTATTTTCTTAACCCTCCAACTGCAGCCTACGTAACTAATATATGGCCCCGCACACTACGCTAAATTATTGACAATATTTCGTAGTAAAACCTGACGCAGTCGCTCAGTAGCTTGCAAAAAGGGCAATAGAAAAAAGATTGATCAAAGACTGGATGAGAAAAAAAAACAGAATTTAATCATTTCAATATTTTCAATTATTACAATGTAATATATTAATTTCATTTAATTTCATGTCTTTCCTCTGGTGTCTAGACAAAGCGCAGCGTTGAGTTCTGCTACTCAACACGCAATGAATGAATGAAGTGTCTTAATATAACGTTCTTTCTGCCTACCCTGCTGTGTGCGGCATACAGCATTATTCTAATTTTACGACCAGATGATCATTTAAAAAAAAATATAAGAATGAAAGATAGCTGGTTTCAAAAAATATTATTTCTATTTGATTAGATTTTTTTGTAAATATCGAATGGTTTTTTTAGAGCACAATTTTTTTTACTTTATCACGATATGTGATATGAATAAAATCATGTAAACTGATAAGTTTCCCATGTTTTAATAAGCTCTATTAGATATTGTTTTTCGTGAAAGTAGTAATATGAAGATAACTTTTACCATTTACACTGTTTTCGTCGTCTTGAATAGAAAGCATAAGCATCACCGCCCCCTTTGAAGTCTTTTTTTCAATTTATTACCGTGACAAGAACAGAATTTTTAGAAATCTATAAACAGTAGACTAATATAACTATTTTAGTTTTTGTTACTGGCAGTATTTTAGTATTTATATTTTAATCCGCCGGCGGCGCAGCTCAGATGACTTACGTAAGTACGTAAGCGTCAAATTGAAAATGTCACTAACACGCGTATTGGCCCCGCGGCGCGCCCTGTCACTCGCCACACAGCCGTGGGAACCGGTACGCGCTCTCCTCACTCCGTCGAGAAGAACTTGCACTTCCAAAATGTATATCGCTGAAGAAAGAGGATCCCCATACTCGCCTGATTACCGGATCTACTTTAGTGAGTACATTTTCTTCACCGACTTTAGCGTCATACATCACATTTTTTATCGAGATATGAACAATTTCCGCCAACTGCAGTGCTATCGTAGCAGAGAATTAAAAAAAATGCCAATTGACCTTAAACCTCGAAGGGAATTAGCTATCGATTGGAGATAATTATTAATATGTTAGTATAATATCTTTGTTACAGCTCCTATTCACCTAGGCTAGTGTGTTTTTTTGACTGTCATTATTATTTTCTAAATACAAACATAAAAATAAGTCTGTTATAATAAGGAAATGGTTTGTTGTTAGACTACTTAAGTGTCTGTATAATATTAGATAAGCAAATATGTTATTGATATGATTAAATTACGTATTCTTTTTTCCATGCTTGGTTTGTAATAAATAAGAATATTTATATCCATATTGTGTGTATCCAGTATAAGATAAATATCGTCGTGATATCACTTATCAATGAATATTTAAGGAGTAAGATAGCTTTCTTTTGTGTTGATAAGTATTTTTAATAAACTCATAATAATAGAGTCAATAAGATTTATTTATTTACTCAGCATGATGTAACTTGTGAATGTTGTTTGATAATTCATTATGCAAATGATTATTTATGTGTATTTCATAATCAATATAAATTTGATTTTAACATATTCTGTTAACCAATAATTTCACTTTGCAGCTTTGATTTTATCAATTTTATTTGGTATATTATGACATATGACTTTTATTGTATTGATATTATTTTGTAGGTCAGATGTTTAAAATTTGTACATTCACTTTTATAACAGTTATTATTGAGGGAGAGCAATATTAGTATTGTGTTTCTGAATGAGGTTTGTCATTTGATGTATATCACATTTCATTTTAGCTTTGTAATAAATAACACAACTTAAGATTTTTTTATCTATACTAATTATACTCTATACTTATTATTATAAAACTAAAGGCTTAAATTGAAAACAATCTTTTTGTGGTAGATAGTTCACTTACAGAGGAAGGTAACTACATACAGGCTACATTACCATCACCTTAATTGTGTCCATGTAACCCACCGCACAGTTCCACATGTCATACACAACTCATTTTGTTTGACTTGCAGACAAAGATGCACAATTAACATTAGTAATATTAAAATAAAGCAGCTGACAAGATCTGACATTATAACTGATTGCTTATTTAATACCCTGTATTTTGATGTCAGATTTATATTACTTTTTTACATACTTATAATAAAAAAAATCAAAAAGCTTGTATCTTGCACTCTGTAGGGAAGGCAGAGAGAGCCTTGTGTTACTCTGTTCCATGCTTTCTGTGAAACTTTTCGAGGTACTCCATGCAGAGTGGTGGAACTTTTGCCTCGGTGCCAGAGCAAAGGAATGAAAATATTTATTAATAATAATTTATTCCCTTATCTGTGGAAAAATGTCCAATAGGAATGCAGTATCTAGACTACTAACACTAGGTTCCCTCACCCTGCATGTGAGGGTACCCGTCTATTAATTTTACTACTGATATTTTATAGATACTAGCACTTTCAACTTTCAGATTAAAATTATACAGGGTGGAAGTGTCAGCACCACTTTAAATGAAACCACAGTTGTAACTACTCTATAATAGCGTAATACAATTATATTTTTTTCCAAAAATAAAAAAAAGATTTTTTCAAACAAAATAAATAATAAAATTATTGTTGTAATATAAAACGTCATTTGTCAAGGACGACGCACGCACACATAAACCTATCAAAGGGAAACCACCGCATACACTTCATTCTGAAAGCAAAATTCAAAGTTGATTAACTTTTAGTAGTATTTTTGTAATAGTATGTGTTAACGTTATTGGTATCTATGCGTAACTGCGTCACACGAAATACAGGTATGGATAAACATCGTGAAATGATAAAAAACCTATATCTAAACTGTTGAGGTATTTTGATTAATTTCTTTATGTATGTTATGTTTAAAATATTTTGCCCTACATGCAGTCCCCGTAAAAAGAGGGCTGACACTTCCATCCTGTATATTTGCAAACCTTATTTCATTTTAGGTTGACGTTAGATGTGAAAAACAAATTATTCAATATTATTTAAAACTTTTTACAACTGATTTGAGTGCAAGTTTCCTTTTGTGACTTGATCTTGCAGACTTATTAAACTTAGCTAATAATTATTTTAACTTAATAACTTTTACAAATACTGTTGTTAACAACTAAGATACATATCTGTTCTTTGAATTATGAAATGTTTGGATTTTTTTTCATTAAATTTTGTGTCTAAAGTAATGCTAAATTATTAATTAAATTCACTAGTAGTTTTATGTCATTTAAACAATATGATGCTAAGATAGGATTATTGAAATTTTTGTGTATTTAAATGCTTGTACATATCTCAATCACATTTAAAGTTATTTGATGTTGCCAACCATTCGGATAGTATAATAGCTGTAGGTTCATATCTAAACCTATGTAGTAGCCCAAGAGCCCGTTGCTTCCAAGTCTTCGTTTATTTATGGATTGACACCAGACATGGTGTAGCAAAAACGATATATGTTGCATATTAAAAAATCGTAACAGCTCAAACTTAACTTATTACCTTATTTCAATGTGTCTGGTATCTATGGTAACATTAGATTTAGGTGTGCGTGGACATTAGATTTAGTTGAAGTTGACTAAATGTCTGTTAATACATTTCATACGTCATTTCTTATATTATTAGTAGGAAAACATAAAAGCATTACCTTATTATAATAAATTTTTACTTTAAACAATTTTAGGTACTATTTTGTACATCCTAGTTAATTAACTAACTACTTCACTTTGAATACCATGGAAATTGATTGTACTTATATGTGTTGTGTACATGGGAAGAGGAATTAACTCAAGTGGTATAAACATGGGCGTAGGAAAAAGTGCTGCCAGGTGGTGCCCACGCCAGAATAATCTAGTGCTCACCCCCAGAAATTGCTCTAAGAATTTACCCTGAAAAATTAAGAAACATTTTAACCAACATATTTGTGCAAAGTTAAAGTTCAGAAAATAAAATAAGTTTTTTATATTATAGAGAACATACATTAAGTCAAATTGTTAGTCATCTTTCGTTAAAATTTGTACCGTATCGTCGTCCGCAGAGGACGAGAGCGGGCCGATCTCGCCGCTGCACGACATCCCGCTGTGGGCGGACCGCGACGCGCGCGTGGCGCACATGGTGGTGGAGGTGCCGCGCTGGACCAACGCCAAGATGGAGATTAGCCTCGGGGAGCCCCTCAACCCCATCAAGCAGGACGTGAAGAAGGGCGCGCTGCGCTACGTCAGCAACGTGTTCCCGCACCACGGCTACATCTGGAACTACGGCGCGCTGCCGCAGACGTGGGAGGACCCGCGCCGCGTGGACGCGCGGGCGGGCGCGCGCGGGGACAACGACCCCGTCGACGTCATCGAGATCGGCAGCCGCGTGGCGCGCCGCGGAGAGGTGCTGCGCGTGCGCGTGCTGGGCGCGCTGGCGCTGCTGGACGAGGGCGAGGCGGACTGGAAGCTGCTGGCCGTGGACGAGCGCGACCCGCTCGCGCGCCGCCTCTCCGACGTGGCCGACGTGGAGCGCGCCTGCCCCGGCCTGCTGCGCGCCTCCGTGGAGTGGTTCCGCCTCTACAAGGTGCCCGACGGCAAGCCGCGCAACGAGTTCGCGTTCGGCGGCGAGGCGCAGAGCGCGGCCGTCGCGCACCAGGTCATCGACGAGGTGCGTACCGCTAGTAATGAACCATCATGTAAAGCTTACGCTGTATATATTGTGCAAAAATATTTTATAATTTGAACTCGTCTATACCGATGTGTGCAGGTGCACGAGCACTGGAAGGCGCTGATGTCGGGCGAGGCCGACGCCGACGATATATGCAAGTGAGTAGTGTCGTGCCGTGACGTGCCGTGACGTGTCGTGTCGTGACGTGACGTGTGGTGTGGTGTTGCAGGATGAACGTGTCGGTGTCGGGCGCGGCGCGGGTGGAGCGCGCGGAGGCGGCGCGCGTGCTGGCGGGCGCGCCGCCCGCCGCGCCTGCGCAGGCGCTGCCGCCGCACGGTGAGTGCACGCGCTGGAGGACTTCACTAATCTAAACATTTTATATTCTTTTTTAAATATTAAAATTATATTAAATGTTCAAAAATATATAATACGAGACAATGATCGCGTGGAAGCTAAGGTAGATATTGAATATTGAATGCTATTACAACTTACACCGTCTTGTATTGTAATTATATTAGACGAAACTGTTATAATATACAGTGTTTTTATCTTCACCATTTTAAATCAAAGCACACTTTAACTACTCTATAAAAACCTAATACAATTAAAACAAAAAAGTTATTGCCAAAAATGAGAAATATGTTTTATTTTTTCAAACAAAATAAATAACGCGATAGACACTGACCTATCATAGCCACAAACGGTGACCCCAAACTTTACGTGTGTTGCAGTGGACCAGTGGCACTTCGTCCCCGCGCAGTAGTCGCCGCGTCACCGGTCGAGGAGCCGAGGGGGGCGCGGGGAGGGGGGAAAGGGCTTGTTAACTTATTATATATATATAAGAGTAATAAATTATCATGTATGTTTTTTATGTGTTGTTTTTTTTTATTTTATTTGCCAAACTTTTAAATATACTTCTGTTTGGGTAATGTTAAGGATACATTTTTTGCAATATTTTCTACAGCATAAATGAAAATCAGCACCGACAAGGAGTCAAAATCATTCAACTAATTATATAATTAGGTCAGGTAAGATTAAAGACCACAACTCCATTCAAAGAATGTTGATATCAAGTGAGACAAAAGTTGAATGTAATCTCGAGCTCCGACTTCACAATATAAACGTATACTAGAGAGGCTACTACGAGAGGCTAGTAGAGGGCCGCGAGGCGCTGAGGCCACTGATGATGTTCAGTTCACCCCCCATTGGTTCATTGTGTCTATCTTGACAAAACGTTTACTCGAAGCTCCTCTTTTATTTGACTCACAGTAGACTGTCCTATAACAAGTCTTCTCTACCGATATGCCCATAAATTATCGAAATTACACTTAGTATTTAAATTAATTTTTTTTAAATATATATTTTTATATCAATATAATGTGGCCGTTAGGCAAGCAGCGTGTGACTGTAACGTGACGGTTGTGAGTAGGATTCCCACTCGGGGGAATAGATTATATAATATAAAAAATCTGTAAAAATATTTTGTCTGAATATTTAGTATTTTTGACGCTAATCGATTGCAATTGACTTTTTTCATTTGAATAAACCCTAGGTATGAGTTTGCCTGCAAATATATATTAATATATATCCACACTTATAATAAATCTGTATATTTTAACTGTGTAATCTGTATTTAGTAAAACGTAGTTTTCGATTAAGTGAAATGAGGAATCTTAATAGGTATAAATTAATGCTTCAAAATTCGTAACAGTTAAATTCTTATGTATACAAATACACTATTTTTTGTTTAATTGAAAATAACCAAGTAGTTATGATTTTACAGGCATTTGGCCGATGATGTTAAAAAAATATTATCGATAAAATCTATATATATATTAAAGGACTTGTGCTGACTGACTGAGGTAAGACGCACGCAGAGCCGTAACCGCTGATGGTAGAAACGTGAAATTTGGGCAGATGTTTATTTTCATATTCTGGACATCTACTAAGAAGGGAATTTGAAAAATTTTAACCCTAAAGGGATGAAATAGGGGTTGAAAGTTTGTATGAAAAAAAAAAAAAAAATCTGTACCGATTTTTATAAAATTTAAAATTCAGACTCTTGAAAATATTTCATTGAACACATGTTTCATGGTTTTTAAGAATTCACCCCTTAAGGGTAAATAAGGGATTAAAAGTTTATATGGAAAAATCTTTAATTTGCCACCGATTTTTATAAAAAATTAAATTCAGACTGTTAAAAGTATTTTATTGAACACGTGTTTCGTGGTTTTTTTTTTGTGTATTTTATTATTTACTTAAAAGTTTCACCAATTGCTTTGTTTTAACTCAACTTAACTACTAAAGTTTAGTTCATCAAAATCGGTTCATTAAAAAAAAAAGTTATCGTCATTTGAATAAACTCAAGGCATTAGTAAGCCTGGCGGAAGACACTTCGTTAAGACATTAACACTAGATTCCCTCTGCCTACTCTGCTATATAGCCACCACTATCATTCCCACGTTCATAAAACAAGCTTCTATAAGCTACAGTTTGATAAACGATTGCTAATATGTTAGTAATTCTGAGCTCGCTTGATTCATCTTGACGATTACTTTGATACTAAATGGTAACCAGGATCTGATGATGGAGGTGAAAGGTGGCCATAGGAACTAAGTAAATAAACTACACAACCCCATCGAGTTAGAGCTCGTTTGATTCGTCTTGACGAGTTCTTTGATACTATAAGGTGTCGAGGGTCTGATGATGAAGCTGGAAGGTGGCCATAGGAACTAAGTAATTAAAGGACACAATCCCAATGAATTTTAGCTCGTTTGATTCATCTCAACCAAAACTGCATTGATGAGACGGCGAAACAGAAGAAGAATGAAAGAAAGATGAATGCTGTGGAGATGCGATCTCTTCGTAGGATATGCGGAGTCAGCTTAGCTGATCGAATTCGCAATGAAGAGGTACACAGAATGGCAGGTACTAGCGAGGATGTCACGGTGAGAATGAAGAAGAACGTGCTCAGCTGGTTTGGGCACGTCGGACGAATGAGTGATGAAAGAATGGCAAAAAAGATTTATGATGGAAAAGTGAGCGGTAAGAGAGGTAGGGGGAGACCTCGGTTGACCTTCGAAAACACAGTATCAAAGATACTGGAGGAAGGTCACGTAAAAAGCATGAGGACCCCCCGAAGGGCATGTATGAAGAGGTTGATGACAGTGGACGAGGCGAAAGAGGTGTGTAGAGACCGTAGCGTTTGGCGCTCCGATCTCACTGACTACCCCGCAAGGGATAAAGCGTGAAGCTAAGTTAAGTTAAGTTAAGTGATTCATCTCGACGAGTACTTTGATGTTATATGGTAACCAGGGTCTGATGATGAAGCTGGAAGGTAGCCATAGGAACTACGTAATTAGACGACGCAGCCCCACCGAGTTTGACTTCGTTTGATTCGTCTTGCTAACTAAAGAATATAACTAGGGAAAATCTTGAATTAAAAATAATAAATAGCGGGAGGAAAAGAAGGTGCTGAATGTTCTTAATTATACCATCATAATGTAACACGTTTTTATTATTTATAAAATTGGTACTGTCATAAAAAAGGGGTGATTTATTAAGTAAAGTGTAAAGTTAATTTATTTTTAACGTTGTAGTTCATTTTATTAACAAACTAGCGGTTCACCCACGGCTTCGCCCGCTTAAAATACATGATTACTGATTCTAAGCACAATCGATTGACAACTGTAATGACTTCTAATATGATTTTTTTTACGACATTATCGTCAAAGAATTTTTGATTGTTTTAAATAAAAAAATACGACCATTGTTGATATTTGATATTTATAAAATATACATAAAGCTAATTATGTAT
>DWQW01007104.1:0-15426 GCA_018249695.1 Heliconius erato demophoon | reverse complement strand
AAATTCAAAAAAAATCTTTTTGCTTTCTATTAGTCTTTTTAAGTGTCCCTCTATCCATTTCAGTCAAAATTACTAAATGTACAGACAAAATATTTTTACTGTCTTATTATATATAGAGATTAATATTAATATTTCACTCTCACACTAAGACAAAACCCCGGCGTTGAGTTTCGCCACTCAACAAAGGAACTCAGGAACGGAAGTGATTTAACTTATAAATATGATTTGTGTAAGAAAAATCACAATAAACTGTGATCTCAATCAAAATCTTTAAAATTAACGGTCTGAATAAAGTGTATAAAGATTTTGCTTTCTTATAATCATAGCATATTGGGTAACAAAAATATATGTAAAATAATTTCAACTATAAATAAATTAAGAAAATATTTATTATTACTTTTATTTTTAGCTCCAGCTTTATCCCGCACATAGCAAGGTAGGCAGTGGGAATCTAGGAACCTAGTATCTAGACCGCTTCACATCAATACACTTAGGATCCCTACTTTCCTCTGAATTCTCGAGCTCTTTAGCAGAATGTAAGGGCGACAGGAGTTGTGGGTTCAATACTTACTCGAGAAAATTAAATATTTCATTTTCTCGCTCTGGTAACTAGGCGAAGTGCTGCCGTGAGTCCTCCAGACATCAGAAAGTGGGTAATGGTAGTGTTTTAATGAGAATACAGTGTCATAACACTAAGTTTACAAGTC
The DNA here is from genome assembly GCA_018249695.1 of Heliconius erato demophoon. Classification (NCBI taxonomy): domain Eukaryota; kingdom Metazoa; phylum Arthropoda; class Insecta; order Lepidoptera; family Nymphalidae; genus Heliconius; species Heliconius erato. The sequence continues at coordinate 14,719 of DWQW01007104.1, read as the reverse complement.
CCCTATGCCTACTCTGTTATGTACATCCCGCACACAGCGTAAAGCTAAAAATATAAACATTTTATACAAAAAATCGTAGAATCTTACACCGTAATTCTAAAAAAAACCCATAGTAAATAGTGATGTTCGTATCACGCACGAACAGATGTGTTCGTGATACGACATTTCACAATCCATTTGCTTTTATTGGTAGTGTTCGCCTTCTAAGCGAGTAGGCGACTGATGTAGTGATTAATTACATTTCGGTTAAATCGTTATAATCGTTGTTGTTATGGGAAGTATCGGGAACGTAATATTAAAGCTTTAGGATAGAAGCCATTGTAAAATAACACATTATATATTTTATTATATTTACAATGTGAATGTGTTATTAAAATAAGCGTGAGGCCATTTAAGCCCAGGGGCACAAGCGTGCGTTTGTAGGTTCGATTCCTACTCGAGGAAATGAAATTATGTAATGTTTTAATTTTCTTGCTTTGTTTGAAAGTCTGCGAACGACAATTTTCCGTTGTCTTGACGAGAACGGAGTATCGTAACAAACTCTCACAAAAAACAGGTAAAGCTGCATATTTTTATTCAAGTACAGTAAAAATAGTACTCGATGGCTGAGGTACATATTTAAATCGACAGATTTTGCTTATTCCCGATTTCTTCAATATTTTCTTTACATTACAAGTATGAGGCCAGTTGTGGCGTAGCGGCACAAAGAGTGACTCGCTCCTCACTCGAGTAGATGAAATATTTACTTAAATTTATATTTCTTCGCTCTGGTGTCGAGGCAAAGCACGGCGTTGAGTTCTGCCACTCAACACGAAATACCTCCAGAATGCGGCAAAAAGTGGGGAACGGAGTGTCTTAACACTAGGTTCCCTGTGCCTACCCTGCTGTGGGCGGGATACAGCGTGATGCTGATTTTTATAAGTATATCAATAATGTAAAATATTTTATTTCTATACGAGTATTCTAAATTAATATAAAATTATTTAAAAAAGTCAAATACCAAGTGTGGTTGTGAGTCCCATTTTACGCAAATGCTTATAATAAGAACAAAGGAAATGTGAATTTGCATACACAACAACAAAGAAAACAATCATATTTTTATGAAAGAATTACACTGTTATGTAATTTTTACTTAAAAGATAATAAATAAAATAAATCAGCTTCACGCTGTATCCTACACACAGCAGGGTAGGCAGAGGGAACCTAGTGTTAAGACACTCCGTTCCCCACTTTCTGCCGAATTTTAAAGGCATTGCGTGTTGAGTGGCAGAACTTAACGAACAAAATAATAGTAATGCTGAAATAATATTCTTTTAAATAATAATTTATTTTTTTTTAAATTCTAGAAGAACATGTAACTTTTTATGTCACACTGCATCTACACGATTACGAAATTATTCAAATGAAAAGACTAAACAGAATTCGCTTCACATGCAAAAAGCATATAAAACTAAAATTCCTAACTTTGTGCAAACTAAAAGAAATCAGTTTAAAATGGCTTTAAAAATGTACACACAAAATTACGCTATATTGTCGTGTCGGAAGTGTGCCCGCTTGGATTTATTTCGCAACAAACATTTCTATTCTATGTGCCTCAAAAATCATTAATCAAGCTTCACTTTGGCAGTGACCCAAGGACCTTACTTCCCTCATTTGTATTTACAGAAAGAGTTCCCGGCAATAAATCATTCTTTTTTGATAAATGGATTCATATATTTTTTTTTTTTACAAATATGACGGTCCACTCTCAGGTTTTATATATGTTGTTTTGTTATTAAGATGTCACAAAACTTGCACTGTAAGATGATAATTTGAAAAATAGGCACTTTTATAAGGAACGATAGTGTGGGGGTGCGCAGGGGAACAAGTATGTGACTTTAGACGCGATTGGTTCGATTTCACTCGAGGAAATCAAATATTTATTTAAATTAATATTTTTGCTCTGGTGTCGAGGTAAGGCGTGGCTCTGAGTTCCGCCATTCAAAACGCAATGCCTCCAGAATTCGGCGAAAAATGGTAAACAGTGTCTTAACATTAGAGTCCCTCTGCTTAGCCTGCTGTGTGCGGGATACAGCGTGAAGCTGAATTCTTAAAAAATAAAAAAATTAAGAAGTATATTTTCTTTATATTCCACGTATAGGCTTAGCATGTCTTTTAATAATATTGTGATCAACTTTATACATACTAGCAATAACCTTTGGTTATTATAAAAATTTTGGTCCCATATTGTAATGATATTTTTTATTACTGGCTTCCGGTAATCAATTTCTGAACAAGAAGCTTAGAATATTTCGTAATAAACAATTTTTATTAACTATCAATTTCAAAACTTTTTTATTAAAAAAAACACAGGCGTTATGCTTTCCGAGCACTTTTCTTATTCTTCGTAAAAGGAAGATAGCGGCGTCGCGCTGGGACAAAGATGCACTTTAGTCTTTTGTTTGGAAAACTTACTAAGCAACTTCGACATTCAATCCTTTGTGGTGATAGTTAGGAAGTTTCAGGACTTTTGCCGCGGGCACCTCAGCCACTAGACCGTTCCTCTCACCTTTTCCCCAATTGAATTAGTAATTTATTTTTCGACGAAAACCGTAGATTTCGATTTCAATATATTTACGTTAAAGTCAAGCGATCTATTATTTAACTATTGAGAACTTTATAAGCTTACAATCTGCTTCTATACTTGTAAATTTTCTATACTTCAAAATAAATATAATATACCGCACCACAGTAAGGTAGATGGAGGAACCTAGTGTTAAGACACTCCGTGCTCCACATTCCCAAAAATTTTTTTGACGCATTGCGTGTTGATAGCGGAACTTACGGAACTTTAACGCCTGGCTTTTGCCTCGGTGCTAGGGTATGAATTATTATTTATTAAAATATTTTTTGTTTTTTTTTTTTTAAAAAAAGCTTATCTCTCATGCCTCTGCCTACCCTGCTGTGTGCTGTATCCCGCACACAGCAGGGTAGGCAGAGGGAACCTCGTGTTAAGACACTCTGTTCCCCACTTTCCTCTGAATTCTGGAGGCATTGAGTGCTGAGTGGCGGAACTCAACGCCGCGCTTTGCCTCAAATAAAATATTAATAAATAATAATTCATGCCCTCAAGCGAAGATCGAACTCACAACTTTCACATTACAATCACACACTCTTTTATCAAAATAAATGAAAAAAGCACTACATAGCGGTATTAAATTGCTCGATCGATAAAACTACAAAACCTTTTACTTTAGCGTCATTGAACACACAAAAGTGTTTTATAGCGTGCCACACTTCCACGCTCGAGTTCCCGAATAAATACTAAAGAGCACCGGATCCCCTTCCCTCGTAAGACGTTTCTCACTTATTCTTCAGGGGTTACACCGTCACAGGCGAAGGCCAAGCCCAGCTCATCATTTGCATCCAAATAGCTCCTATAAATTCGCTACCCGAATTTTCGCTATACTACCGCTCCTTGGGAGCAATTAAATACTTTTTCAACGCTTCAGTTCGTTCCCTCGATTTTTCGGGCCGAATAATTTCCACAGATTTCAAAACTTACAAGCTTCATTAGGCAAATAATTTTGGTGTTGTTATTATTTATCAGTAGCAAATATGTTTGGTGTGGATTTTTGTCAAATGCTTTTTGTCAAGGATTTTTTTTTGGAAAATAAAAAGTAGGGACCAACTTTTATGAGTATTTTTATTTATTAGTGCCGAAGAAATATGTATGACGTGTATGTCTGCGTTATTTTGTCTACACAAAACACCTATATGCATTGCGTGTTTAGGGGCGGAACTCAACACCGCGATTTGCCTCAACACATCAGAGCGAAGAAATGAAAATATTGAACAAAGAGGGAACAAATTCTTGAGTGGTAATCGAACACACGACTTATCACATACGCTTGTGCCCCACGTCTATCCTTTATTTTAATTTACATTTATATAGTTTTATTAAAAAAAAATAATAATAATATTTCTTAAAAAAATATTCTACACCAATAATATTCGAACCTCTGTTCCACTTATATAAAGTTATAATTCCGCAACAGTGACCGAGACCACAAACGCAATCAGTGCAGTGACGTGGAATTTATAAGCTTTCCAACGTTTTCCCACTTGTTCTTGATTGTTGTTATATTTTGTTGCTTTTATTGCATTCATTGTATTATAAGTAAAGGAACTAGTTTTATTGTTAAATGAGACTTGTTTTTATTTTAAACAAATTAAAGTAATAAATATTTTTCTTTCTAGATTTGAGAAAATGAATACTTTTTAAATTGAGAATCGTAGCCGTGGAAAAAATAAACTTTTAGTCTTTCAAAACAATTATTGTCAGCTCTACATGATATTGATGTATTTTCATATAAAACATATTAAAATTGTACGGTTTAATATTTTCAAAAGACATGTCAATTCGGATATTTAAATATTGTGTCCTAATTAAATAACTAAATGTTAATGTTACAGCAATATTTTCAGTACATTGTTATAATAATAAAAATAACATAAAATACATTTTATAATTATAGCATTTTCTATATGATTGCCCTATTTAAATAGATATTCAATAGACATTTTCGCATTTTGTTTTTAATTTCTACTTGATTCAACTGGAAGCATACTGTTTGATTCATTAGATTGCAATATTATAATCTAAATAAATTCGTATTTCATATGCAATTTAATTTGATTGGTACTGGCTATGTTTTTTTATAGCTTCACGCTGAATTCCATGTATAGCGGGGTAGTCAGAGGGAACCTGGGAACCTAGCATTAGTACACTTTTTTCCTATTAGAACTGTCATTCCCCACGCCGAATTCTGTAGGCATTGTGTCTTGAGTAACAGAACTCAACGCTGGGCTCGTTCGCAAAACGAGCAAATGAAAATATTGAATATTTCCTATTGGAATCAAACCGACAGCCGTTGCGTTATAGTCACACGCTTGTGCCTCTGCGACAGCCTCCAAATAAAAAAAGAAAAAATAATGTAAGCTGTAGGAAAAGGAAATCAAGAATATCATGCACGACCTGCACGACCGTAAGCACTTTAAGAGAAACAAAATGCACTGTCTTTTTAAAAGTTTTTTTTATTCAGTCTAGTATTAATTATATTATACTAGGATACACTCTACAAATAATTAAGAATACACGAATATATTATCATGACGCTATTGACGTGGAGGAGCACAAGCATGTGACTGTAAATGACGGCTTTGGGTTCGAATTCCTCTCGAAAAATTAAATATGAAATTTTCATTTCCTCGTACTGATAACGAGGCAAAGTGTGGCGTTGAGTTTCGCCTCTCAACACGCAATATCTTGAGGTTTCAACAGAAAGTGGAGACAGGAAATGTTTTTACAATTAAATACACCTCGCTTCCCAGAACAGATTATCTTATCACTAACTTTCCAGGTTCCCACTGCCTACCATACTATATGCGGGGTACAGCCTCACCCTGTATCCATATAATAAAAAAAAACAATATATTATAACTTCATAATGACATGCTATTTAATTGCATAATTCTATACTTGCCTTAAAATGAATATATCATTTTATATAGTTTACAAAAGTACCTATATAAAATAGCGTTCAGTGAAACAGAGCAATCCGTATGGCCGTGTGATCCCGGCCTAGAATAGAATCATCCTGGTGCTGATGGTGTCGTAAGAGGCGACTAAAGTACGTGTGGTAGAGTCACGTCGCCAGCAATGGCAACACGCATGGGCAGACTCGACTGGATCATTACCACCCCCGGCATTTAAAACCGGCGTGAAGTAGTGGTTTTATGCCACTGCGTTTCGCATCAGGTAATGCCGGGCTCCGGCGCTCAACCCACATTACAGGCAGGCAAAGCATCTGTAGCTCCTCTGGAGTTGCACGGGGTCGTGGGCGGCGGTGATCACTTACCATCAGGTGAACCGCACGCTCGCTTGCCTTGTCTTTTCCATAAAAAAAAAATCGACGTTAGTCTTAAAGCGTATCGCTTTTTCACCTTATAATTTATTCACGCGGAAGATGATTAGCAAGACACTTTCTCGGTATCAGTGACATAAAATAGACTAGCTTCGAGAACTGTGGTTATTTCTAAGTAGAAATTATTTGTGGTTTCATGTACATATATATTGAAGCTGTTGTGGTGCAATGGTATAAGCATGTGACCGTACACGACGGTTGTGGGTTCGATTACCACTCGGGGAAAAGAATTATAATTAGTTAATATTTTAATTGTTTTTTTTTTATTGTTCTGCAACAACGCAAAGCGCGGCGGAGAGTTCTGCCACTCAACACGCAATGCCAGAAAGTAGAGAAAGGACGTGTTTTAATGGTGAGCGAAGTGTCACTTATACTACCGCTTACATACCTATGTGCAGGATACAGCGTGAAGCCAAAAAAAATTATTATATCCCGTTTACCTTTTAAGTTGAACGTAACATTCATTCTAGACAGGATATTTCAAAATATTTTGTCGTTATTTATATTTTTTTCATCTTTGAAGTCTCTTTTACTTTGTCTTTATAACAAAGTTGGCTTTGGTTTAACTAGAAAAGTAAGAACACAGATTTAACGTAAATTCGTAGTAAAATAATAGTCGTTTTACTTTCATGTACAAACTTCAAAGAACTTTAATTTAAAAATTACATAAAGAATATAATATAGTTAAAATTAAATTAAATCAGCTTCACGCTGTATCCCGCACACAGCAGGGTAGGCAGAGAGAACCTAGTGTTCAGACACTCCGTTCCCCACTTTCTGTCGAATTATGGAGGCATTGAGTGTTGAGTGGCAGAATCGAACTCACAACCAGTCGTTTTTACAGTCACACCTCGTGCCGCTGCGCCACGACTGGCCTCAGATATAATATAGTTTATAAACTTTATTGTTTTATGCTTTGCTATAAAAAAATCTAGACCAGATAATTAATTACAATATAACGATTACAGCTAATTACTCGATTCCGATTTTGATTTCGATTCTTACATCCGATTTCGTATTTATATATTTTTTTAAAATTTTAATTTGTAAATATATTTAAGCAAAATACCTTAAAATCATTCAAGGTCATCGTGGTGCGCACGGGTTTGACTGTAACGCGATGGTTGTGGGTTTGATCTCAACTTATTATTTGTTTTTAATTTCGTCGCTCTAGCACCAAGACAAAAACCCCCGCATGGATTTCTGCCACTCAATATGAAATGGCTCAAAGGTTTGGGCGGAAAGTAGTGAACGGAGTGTCTTGACACTAGGTTCCCTCTGCTATTCCTGCTATATGTGGGATTACAACGTGAGACAGTATTTCTTTATTCATATAATGGTATTTAAATATAGCTTAAATTATTAAATACAAATAGAAAAATACTCTTTTAATTTGACAACAAGACTCCCATATTGAAAACAGTTTTTAAATAGAAATCGAAATAAAATTGAATAATCTGTCTAACCGAATTGCGGCACACACTAATAACCGACGCACAAACGATTCAGATGAAATATTTGACAGTTGTTTTCACATTCAAAAATTGATTGCATGTCGTTTTATTAATGGCAGAGTGCTTTCATTTTTTCCTATGAATAGTAGTACTGTTTCATAAGCTAAATTGTTGGAAAAATAGATCTATATTTGTATTGATAAATCTAATTTTTTTTCAATAATTTAGGAGGGGGGGGGGAGTGTATTTGACTTCACGTTATATCTACAATAATGAATATACTTATTTAGAAAACGTATAAAAATTTGAACGTAGCGGGACTCGAACCCGCGCCTCCTTGTCGGTTTCCTTTTCTTTCTTAAGTGTGGAATAACACTTTAAAAATGTTAAAAATAATGAATATAGTATTCGATGAGGCCAGCCGTGGCGCAGGAACACAAACGTACGATTGTAAACACGACAGTTTGTGAGTTCGATTTCCACTACAGGAAATGGAATATTTCACATTTTCATTTCTTCACTCTATTTCTTCTGTTTTAATGGGAACTGATTTTCTTAACATTAGGAACCCAGGTTCCCTCTGCCTACTCTGCTAAATGCGTTGTGGATTGTAAATGTGATAATTGTGGATTTTAACCTCAATACCTAATTAATTCTTTTTTCATTCCTTTTATGCTCATGTTTTAGTTACCAGAGTCAGACGGAGGCCAGCGTTGTGTTACGCTACTTGAAACGTCATGTCATGAATTCGGGTACCACCAAATTCTTTATTACCTTGATATAAATACTTATATAGCTGAGTACTTGTGAGAATAAATTAATATATTTTTAATAATACATTAATTGTACGAGTATATAATAATGAATAAACAAATAGCTTTTCATTTCAATTTATTGTTCCAAAAGTTTTATAGTATTAAGTGAATGATTGAATGAAACAAGTTTTCCATACATTTATCACAATATAATACAAAAATAATTAAATTACAAATTTTATATGAAAATATAACATATAAATAATTGACATTTTCATATTATATATTAAAATGTCAATTATTACTTATAATACACAATGCTCAATTGAAATTATACTATAAGTATAAATCTGTACATTAAAAATATATTTTTTTGTTTCCAAATATATTGTAATGCTGTCATATTACTTAGATATATGTATTTGTAATACATATTCGAAAAATACTAAATATTCTTAGTTATATAAAAATATTATTTTACTTACAAATTTCTTAAAATATTTACTTACATTTATATTTTAATTTTTTCGCTCTGGTGTCGAGGCAAAGTGCGACGTTGAGTTCCGCCACTCAACACGCAATGCCTCCAGAACTCAGCGGAAAGTGGAGAAGGGTGTGCCTTAACAGTAGGTTCCCTCTGCCTAACCTGCTGTGTGCTGGATACAGCGTGAAGCTAATTTAATTTATTTTTTTTACAAATCTCTTATAAAATAATGGGGACGTCGTGGCGCAGGGGTTCAATCATTTGGCTGTACATACGTAATGAAATATTTACCTTTTTCGTTTCTTCTCTCTGGCAATATGACAAAGAGCGGCGTTCAGCTTCGCCGAAAGTAGGGGTCGGAGTGTTTCAACTCTCTCTCTCCCTCCGCCTACGCTATATGCGAAATACAGCGTAAAGCTGAAGGAATAAATAAATAAAATGAAATATTTAACACTCCAATTATTAAAATATACCAAGTTATAACGAAACTAGGAAGCGTGAAAATGCTCACGAGCTTATCATTTCCAAGTCACTGAACTGTTCGCGATCCTAGTCTCGGTAACTAATGCACTAATAACTGATAGCTGTATTAAATAGGTTAAGAATTAGGTTATAATATAATATAAAAATAGCATAAATCATAAGAGGCCAGTCGTGGCGCAGCGGCACAAAGTGTGACTGTAAAACCGACTGGTTGTGGGTTCGATCCCCACTCGAGGAGATGAAATATTTACTTAAATTTATATTTCCATTTCTTCGCTCTGGTGTCGAGGCTGGGGAACGGAATGTCCTAACACTAGGTTCCATCTGCCTACCCCGCTGTGTGCGGGATACAGCGTGAAGTTGAAAAAAAAAACTATATAGTCAATTTAGAATGACCGGCGCTGCATGAAGATCCTTCGGAGAGTCTTTGTGCAACAGTGGGCGTTAAAAACGTGATATGAAGATGATGATCATGATGGCTTATTCAAGAAGGTGGAGGTTGATGGTTCAAATACATAATTATGGTAAAATATTAATATTTATGAAAGATTTCTTAAGCTTTTTCTCGCATTAAATTAATCGCAGCATTAACAAGGTCATCTCAAAACCCGTGAAATCTATAGAAGTATTGTAGTCATATACGTAGAGCAAAAGCGATTAATCTAATTTTAATCACTTCAACTTTTAATAAGCAATATTGCAATATTACTATTATAAAATAATATTGATTTAGAAAGGTTTTTAGCCATTCATTCAAGTTTCGAAAGTTACTTAAAATATTAAAATAAATTATTCAAAATTTAATATAACAATACATTTTATTGTAATAACAATAACATTTTGTTAAAATTAATTTTAAAATGGAAGAATGATGGGTAATGAGCTATTGTCAATATAATAATAAGCTATTTCGTGTTGAAATTCGTTAAATATAATTCATTTCTTGTGTTATCATTTATTCATATTTAAAACTGGTTGTTTTTATTATATCCAGTGAAAACTAAAGTGATAATTTACAAAAAAATTTTGAAAATTGAAAATTTGTGGGTATTTCAAAATAAAAAAATAATTACGAACGGGTGTATACGCCCGCAAACTTAGGTTTGACAACTTATATAAGTTGCTTTCTATGGGGCCCATAAACTGTAATCCTTAATCAATACGGAATAAAGATCAAATTCCTATTTTCTAAACTTATGCGGTCATAAAAAGGTTGTTTTATGTAAAACTAAAAACTAAACTATTTACTTTTCAACTATACATAGATAGCGTAAGCCTTTTCTTCCAAATGTTTCCTCGCTGTGCTTCTCAAATTTATGTTATAAAAGAAATATACTTAAATCGTCGACGTCTACAGGATCTTCGGCAGTTCGTACGTCGATTGCGATGTATGTTCCATCTCCGGTAGGATAGTGCAGGAAGGGGAACCGCACTTACCGTACATTTTACTTTATATATTCACCAGATTTTTTATTCCAATCTCATAGAATCTGAACCTGTCGATGTGCCAAACGTTGTATAGGAAATAAAAAAATGCGTGATTTATTTAAGCAGGCGTAATAAAAAATATCGAAATATACTAATTCTTATTTTTATAAGTGTAAATTATTACTTATTGTGATAGTTATATAAAAATAAATAATAGGACTGCTTCCATGAGATTAGTGGGTCTAGATGATTCGGTTACCAAAGAAAAGGTGGTGGATGCAGTTGCTAGTATCGGCGAGTGCCCAGTTGAAGCCATTACCGTTTCAGACGGTGCACCGTTACCGATACCCCGTGGATCTAGAGGAATGATTTCAGTTATGGTGTGATGCTTATGCGAGTCAGCCAAAACTATCGGGGAGATGGGACGAATTTTGGTGGGGTGAGTAAGGTCCAGTTTCTGAAGGAATAGCCTATGCGCTGCATCAGATGACCCACTTCTATAATCCATGGCAGAGTGGTCTGTTGACATGGCCGTAGCATGTGAACCATGCCTAGTTCCTGATAATACAAGTAGAGTCAATGACGTGAATAGCTCCTTCGATGTCGTTTTTGGTAGCAATAACTGTCCCGCCTTCATACCTTTGGAAAGGGTTTCCAGATACATTGTTGCAGGGTCGAGTAAGGGTGTCATCATTGGTGAGTATTTCTCTCCAAACCAAAGCTTGACGGAATTTGAGACATTTCTTGACTCCGTCAGAGCTGCAGTTTGCTGACACACATAACAATCAAAGCCCTGATTTGAGATGTATGCTATACAATGCTCCCGTATAGGCTGATTTATCACCGATTTATATTGATTTATATTGGTAACAGGACCCAATTACGAAAAGCGCAACGCGTCTTCACTTAGGTGGGCAGATTTCGCTGGATTATAGTGGGAAATATGGGGGTTTATTTTTAGGGGGCCCCACAGTACCATTCGTCCGTAGAGTATACTCGTATTTGACTTCTGTAGGAAACATTTTTTTTAGAATTTAGTACATTAATTTAGTACAATTACAAATCGCCATGTTAAAGTTATAAATAACTTATTCTGACCTAAAGCTTTGAGAAGATTGGAAAGCATTTAACTAGCTAAAAAGAAAATCTCGCTTCGGAGCTCGAACTTTAATGTATCTTTCAGTATTCGAATTGTTAAAAGGAATAATACCTATTGAAGTCACTATTATTGTTTTTTTTATTAGAATTGATTTGCTTGACGTATAATACCTATAACTTCCCTTATGATACGTTGCATCCCGACATAGCAATGTAGACAGAGGGAACCTATTATTAATACACTCCTTTCCCATTAAGTTCACCACTTTCTACTGAATTTTGGAGGTATTGCGTATTGAGTAGAGAACAACGCCGCGCTTTGCCTCGTCACCGTAGTGAAATTAAAATAAAAATATTAAATACTTAATTTCCTTGAGTGCGAATCGAATTTACAACCGTCGCGTCTACAGTCGCACGCTTGCGCCCATTTGCCAAGACGGTCTCATTTAAAATAATTAATTATTTAAAATAATATAAGAAATATACTACGAAAAGTCTCTTTGAATCATTTCTTTTCATTAAAATTTTCATTTTCCAAATCAAACGTAGCTTACATTCCATTGCAAAGAGAACAAAAATAATTCACTTAATGAAGCTTGCAGCGTAAACTAAAATCTCGCTGAATTTGTTTGTGAATCTTGCTGAGCGTTGCGGGATATATCGAAACGGTTTTAAACCTTATACGTTATCTAAATTATTTCGTTACTTTTTCGTTTTTCTCTTTTGCAGTATGTTGGAAAAATTCAAATAATATAATGAATGTAATTTAAATTGAGGCCAGTCGTGGCGCAGGGGCACAAGAGTGTGACTGTAGACGTGAGTGGTTGTGGGTTCTATCGCCACTCGAGGAATTGAAATATTTACTTTAATATATATTTTCATTTCTTCGCTCTGGTGTCGAGGCAAAGCGAAATGGAGTGTCTTAACACTGAACACGCAATGCCTCCAAAATTCGGCGAAAAGTGGGAAACGGAGTGTCTTAACACTAAGCTCCCTCTGCTCTGCGACATGCAGGGTACGGCATGAAGCTGAATAATGAAAATGTTGAAAGATGGTACCAAAAGATTAAACCTGATTGCCATTGCAGCAAGCAAGGAGTCAATCAAGGCAGATGTCACGTTAATCTCGTTCCGCATGAGTAAATTACACGATGGAGGCGCGAAGGCGGCGATATTGGCGCGAGGCCAAACGGTCGGTCGCAATGGACGATTCTTTCTCGATAAATTTAATTTTTTACTATTTGTTTTTCAAACTACTATCTGAGTTTCAGCTTATAGAAATTCGAATTTATTGAATTTATGACATCGTAGGGTTTGGGTGTGCCAGGGTGAATAAAACGTGGTTGCCAGTTCGTATACGATAAAAAAATAAATTTGTACACAACATCAATTCTCAATCTACCTTGTGGTGTAATTTTGACTGCTTATTTGGTTTTATTCCTCATCAAATTAAAGGAAAAGATTTAACATTTTATATAAAATTTATTAACATTTTATATAATTTTATTTACTTTAAAACAAGCATGTAAAAATATCAGCCAATTTCAAATTTATTAGGAGTTTAACAATTTATTGCTTTAAATAACACAATTTTTTCTAGCAGAAACTGTAATTTTTTTTTTTAAATATTTATGTAAAAGCATATATTATATTCTATAAACCTTAACGTTGACGTAAATATTTTCCCTAAATATTATTAAGAAAATATATTTTCTGCTTTTCACATATCAAATTTATACCTACCTTCTTTGCTCGTGGATTTATGAAGGTCTGTTCTCTAATTATACTCGTTCATTCTAGCTTGTTTCTCTATTTATACTCACACTCCTCAGACGAACTGTATTGGAAGAATTTAAATAACACTTTTTTTTTTGTGGCCGGTCGTGACGCAGCGGCATGAGGTGTGACTGCAAAACCAACTGGTTGTGGGTTCGATCCCCACTCGAGGAGATGAAATATTTACTTAAATTTATATTTCCATTTCTTCGCTTTGGTGTCGAGGTTAAGCGCGGCGTTGAGTTCTGCCACTCAACACGCAATGCCTCCAATATTCGGCAGAAAGTGGGGAACGGAGTGTCTTAACACTAGGTTCCCTCTGCCTACCCTGCTGTGTGCGGGATACAGCGTGAAGCTAATGCTGCTAATGAAGCTTAGCTTAGCCAGAGCCCTTTCTGACACTTCACTTGAACTAGCGGCTTTAATATCAAATTTTTCCCCCTTTTAACACTATTATTTCTTAACCACAAATGTATAGTTTTTAGATTTTTTCCTGAATAAGCACCTGTAAATGCTAGTTACCAAATTTCATAATTCAACCGGAAGTACCGTATTAATTTTGTTTCACTTTATAGTGTCGAAATACGCGTTTTTCGCAGAATAAACGGCCATATCTTTTTTTTAAGTAAATGTTGAAATACGATATTATCAAGAAATCATCGAACCGTAGATCTGAGTATATGGTTTGAATTTCAACTTGATATCTCAAAGTCTTCCTAAGATAAGGGCTCTTTACAGACAGACAGACAAACGGACAACAAAGTGATCATATAAGGATTCCTTTTTTTCTTAAAAAGTACGGAATCCTAACAAGAAATATAATTGTATAAATAATTTACAAAACAATTGCAGTGCATGATTAACACTCTCTGGAACATCTGAGAACTGTAGCTAAACTATAAGAAATAGTATAAAATGCCACTTCACCAAAGAATATTTTTGTAGAACCTCTGACGAAGAATATTAATAGACCTTCTAAAGCAGGGGTTCCCAACCTTTTCTTGATCAAGGACCACTTTTATATCATTCTTGGTAGCAGGGACCACTATGCATGTAGCTATATTAAAAACTAGCGACCCGCTCGCGGCTTCGCCCGCTTTAACTACTGAATTTAATGTAATTTCAAATTAGTGTAAAGAGCAAATTTTGTCTTCGTTTAACGTAGAAAATTAATAAAGTATTTAAAAGGATAAGGATTGATACCATTATGGACAAACATCCCTCACAATAAAAAATATATTCAAATTACTATTTTTAGACAGAAATATGCTCACTG
>DWQW01007103.1:0-15427 GCA_018249695.1 Heliconius erato demophoon | reverse complement strand
ACGTCAGTTGGCGAACTTATGTAAATATAATGCTACAAAATAAAAAAATACCTATAATGGTCTAAACTCTCCATAATCCATATACTTCTGAATTTAATAATATTATACGTCAAAAGTTTCCAGTCTCGTTGTACTAAGATTGCAGAGCCTGTTCTTAATTAAGCGCTGCGCCTGAGTGTTTTATCTTGTAATTTTTATATTCAACTACTTAAAACATCGTGGTATCAATAAAGATTTAATAATTAAGTATTTAAAATTCGTGCTCGATAAATGAATATGATTAAGATATAAACAATAACAGGAAAATGTACATTAGTGCTTAAATATCGTTTTATGTTAAAGAAACTATTAAAATTCCGGATATAATTTATCTTTAAGAGACATAAAATTTTATTTAAAATGTCTGGAAAGATTACCTTTGTATTAGCTATTTTGTGTGCTGCATCTATAGTTTACGCTTGTAATGAAGCTATTTGTGCCAGTGTTGTTTCCAAGTGTATGTTAACACAATCTTGTAAATGTGATTTAAAGGATTGTTCCTGCTGTAAGGACTGTTTTAACTGTCTTAGTTATTTATATAGTGAATGTTGTAGTTGTGTTGGTAAGTATTGAAACTATATTTATAAATCAATTTAAATTATCCAAAAAAATATATAAAATTTAATGTTTTCTTTTTCAGACATGTGTCCTAAGCCAAACGACACACAAACTGAATTATCTAAGTCTTCATATGTGGAAGAGCTGACAGACAATGTTCCTGGACTTTTCACAGCTTTAACAAGTGATCCTGATCCCCAGCAAAGGTGGCTGTCCATCACATACCCAGTTGACATTGACCTGTCTGCCTATAGACCTACTCCGGAAAGACAGCTAGTCTATCATTTACGTGAGTAATTAATACCAATTTGTTAAGTACTGTTGCGGTTTACAACTTTGTCGGCATGAAGTTATGCATAACAGTTATTCAAATTCAAAATATTCTTTATTTAAATAGATTTTTACAAGCACTTTTGAAAGTGCTCATAAGTTTACCTAAGGTGCTACATTGTGTCTAATTTTAGGTAATCTGAGGTTTCATTGATTATGTTTAATGCATGTATATTTCATAGATTCTGTATAAAGAATTGTTATACATAAGGTGTTTCATGTTGTATTGGCATATCAACACATAGTATTCAGACACAGTATTAAGACATCCCACATGAGGTATCTAGACATTTCTAATAAATTATAGCCATTATATTGCCGACGATAGCAAGCTAAACAAAAAAAATCCATAAAGTAGTTTTTGAAAAACACAAAAATTACAAAAATCAAATTTTCCATTTCCCCCCAAAGACCCCTTAAAAATATATATATATTTTTTGTATTTCATGTACAGACCTTTTTTATAGTCTTATCACATGCACAGATTTAAAAAATTTGCATGATTCAATATTTATCAAATATAACTTTTTCATATTACAATAAATTTCAATTTGGCCTCTATTCTCAAATTAATTTGTAAACATACCCTGATTATAATTTTAGTTATTTATAAATATATTGTCATTGTTGTGCAGTAATATAACGTTACAATTTGACTGCTATGTAATGGTGATGAATGTGGATTCAAGTCCTAATTAAGTTTATTTTATTTATTTATTTAGTTTTATTAGGGAAACAAACAGAACATAAAATTCACAAACATTAAGGGAATAATTGAGGCTGTAGTGGTGCAGGGGCAAAAATGACTGTAATGTAATGGTTGTAGGTTTGATTCCCACTTGGCAGAATGAATTATTATTTAGTTATTTTTTATTTTGCTCTGGTACCAAGACAAAAATTGTGGATTTGAATTCAGACGGAGGCGCCACTCTACACGCAATGCCTCGAAAATTCGGCGAAAAGTGGAGAATGAAGTGCGTTAACACTAGGTTACCTCTGCCTATCATGGTATATGAACTAAAAAAATTATGAACAAAAATTAAGCTATTGAATTATTTTCATTTCTCCGGTGCTACATTGAGTTCTGCCACTCAACATGTACTGTCGCATTTAGTGACTAAAAATAATATAAAAATGTGAGGTGATATTTTAATGTTTTTTTTTATTTCACAAAAATATTGAAACGCACGAGCGAAAGTCATTCTATCATCAAGAAAATTTAATGAAGACAAGCTTTGGTTGTTATAGTATGTAATTTGGACGTATACATTTCGAGAAAATGTAAAATTAATATAATTTAAATCCTGCGGGAAGCGCCCGTGCCGCTGATAACTTCCTCTCAAGCAGCCACGTAATGTTTACACTTTCTCAGAATTATGAGAAATGGTTGAATGTATAAACTGTATATTCAATCTGTTGACAAATGTAGCATAATAAAATTATTATAGGTGGTATGCGGGCGAAGCCGCGAGTTGATCGCTAGTATAAGATAAAACGATAAACTATATTATAAAAAACCTTTTTTTAGAACTGATATGTATAAAACATTTATACTTTAAAACATAAAGTCATAAATCATAGTTAAAAACACCTGTTCCTTAGACCTCTACTTATAAAAACAAAAGACTCCCCATTGAGATGAGATCTTATTTCAATGAGTCATCAATGGAATGTTTTACCTGTTTCTATTTCCATATATTTGTAGCATTTATTCTTTTGATGACTTATTCCTAACTCAGCTTATATGTTATCTTTAGCAGGAAATTTGCTTTGATCCTTCAATGGCTTCATTGTTATTGAATATAATAAAATGTTATAAGGTCTGTTGTTTGTATTTTGTTTTGTGCCTTTTGAAGTTCTCACATTTTGTTATCTGAATTTTAGCTATTTAGATTTTTTTTTTGCTTCACATTGCCAAAGGCAAGTTAGTAGTGAATATATATTCAAGAAGAACATTAGGCTTAGAAGCCGCATCTTTATAAGTTATTCAAACCAATGGATACTTATTATAATTACTACGAGTATATATCTTTAACAATTTTCGACATAGAAAGAACTCACTTTTGGTAGGGTTGAGCGGGGACATGTCCAAACGCATTATCACAAATTATATGTTTTGCTGATGGTGCATCTTTTCCCACTAAATTTTTCCCCGCGTAATGCCTTCACAACCGAGGGTATCGAAAGTTGTGAACCGGAGTCATCATCACGATGAGATTGACCACTTCCTTCCTTTATTTTGTAGACTGAGCCACCAACACTGCTGGCCTCTGTATGTCTAATATGTGGGGCGCCCATTCCCAAACACTTCACCACAAGCTACCATTCTTATTATTATTATTTAATTTGTAACGCGACGGAATGAATTATTATATTACATTTTTGTCGCTCTGGTACCAAGGCAAAAAGCGCGGCGTTAAGTTTCACGACTCAACACGCAGTGCCTCAAAAAATCGTCGAAAATTGGAGAACGGAGTGTCTTAAAAATAGGCTCTGCCTACCCTGCTATATGCGATACAGCGTGAAGCTGTGTGTGTATACTTTCATAAAGAAGAAATCTTAATATATTTAAAGAAGGTAAATAATAACCATTTTACAGAGAGCGTGGAACAAGAATCAGAGCCAGTGAGCCGCGACGTGGTGACTTTCAACTGCACCGTGGCATACATGTCGCAGTGCATGTCCTGCGACAAGTGCCGCGCTTCGTGCCGTTCTATGGGCTCTAATAGCTTCAGGTAATTCATATTTTTATAATAATAGAAATATAAAATATTGCCTTATTGTATTTAGATGTATTTTCTTGTTTGTTTAGTTTAGAAATTTTAATTAAAATATTTATCTATGTAAAAGTCATAAGAAAAGGTCATAGATTAACTACGATAAACTATGATGATGAAAGTAATATTTACTCTCAAACATCTGGATAGTATATATAGATAACAATAGGTTAGTGAGAAAATGAATAAACCTACATCTCAATAAAGAATAAATTAATATAAAATTAAAATTAATTAAATAAATTAATATAAAATGCGTCGTGGCGCAGTGACTCAAGCGTGTGACTGTAAGCATGACGGTTGTAGGTTCAGTTCCCACTCGGGGGAATGAATTATTATTTATTAATATTTTCAAGGCAAAAAACTAATATTTAAACACTATTATATAGTGTTGCAATTTATACACATCAAATTAATAGGTTATTTTTTTTTTTCATAAACCCAAATATGAAATATAATACAAAATAAATAATATTTAAATAAATAAATCAAATAAATCAGCTTCACGCTGTATCCCGCACAGCAGGGTAGGCAGAGGGAACCTAGTGTTAAGACATTCCGTTCCCCACTTTCTGCCGAATTCTGGAGGCCATTGCGTGTTGAGTGGCAGAGCTCAACGTCGCGCTTAACCTCGACACCAGAGCGAAGAAATGGAAATATAAATTTAAGTAAAAATTTCATCTCCTCGAGTGGGGATCGAACCCACAACCAGTCGGTTTTACAGTCACTATATTAATATTTAAATTTCACATTTAATTTTAAATAAAAAAAAATTCCAGGTGGTTTCATGATGGATGCTGCGAGTGCGTCGGCGATAAGTGCCTATATTACGGGATTAATGAGAGCAGGTAAATATATGCGTGTGGTAAACAAAACTTAAAATAGCACACACTCGGTTTAGTCTTAAACAGGATACTGCGAACTTAATCATATTTTATCAATAATATTCTTGAACCCGCTTTCAAGTCTGAGATCGATCTTGAGATACCGTTTTCAATCATAGATATATAATTTATGAATGATAACAACAGGCCTTGGTTAGATTTTGTAAGTTACTAGTTTTATATTAAGTTCTTATAAACCTATGAGCCTTGTTTTGAACACACATTTTTTTTGTGATCTAGTTTTATGGATAATATTGTTTTTCTTTTCAGTAATTTAGATTAATATTAATAGTAGTGTTTTAAATTTACAATTTTTAACAAGGCTTTTACTAAGGGAAATTATTAACATTTTAAAACATAATTTTTGTGTCAATTAAAAGTAGCAAATATATTATGTACATATTAATAAGCCATAATGATATTATTCGTTCAAGAGTAGAGTGGTTTCCATAGCAGTAATAGAGCCCTCGAGACACAGCGGAACCCATCATCTGACTGTAAACGGTAGAGGATTCAATCCAACTACAGGCAAACTGCGGCGTTGGGTTCCGCCACCCAACACGCACCATCTGGAAAATTGGGAGGCGCGTGGGGAACGGAGTATTTTAACATTAGGTTCCCTCTGCATATACAGTATAAACAAGATACAGCTAAAAAAAGAATTGATTTTCCATCCTTTAAATCTTACAAACGAGATGTTTTCAAACGCACACCTGCGGCGGCGCAAGGTCACAATTACCATACAGATTTGCGTAAACATATCGAGTGTCGCACAGGTGTCTATTATATATGTTGTCTTTACGTATATTTATATTTTATAGTCCTTTTACTAAGCTCCTTGAAATATTAAGTTTATTATAAATATATATTACTTACAAAGGCTTTTTTTATTATTTTATGTTTATGAAATAATTAAAAATGTCAATATTAGATTTTTTGTAATATTAACACACAATCTATGACCACATTATTGTCAAATTTATTTATATTGTAAAAAATTATACTTAATAAATATTTTATATGATATTAAATTAATTACGTCTTAAATTTCAAACAGGTGTTTCGAAATTATGTTTATTTTTTTTCATTATGTTATATCATTGTTGCTATTGAGATCATTCGTGGCTCAGGGGTACAAAGTCTGCAAAACAGACTGGTTGTGGGTTCGACCCCCACTCGAGGAAGTGTAATACCTCCAAACCACAGCGGAAAGTGGGAAAAGGAGTGTGACACTAGGTTCCCTCTGCCTACCCTGCTGTGTGCAGGAGTGCGGGCACCCCGTGAAGCTGATTTATTTTTATTTATTGTTACTATATATACAGAGTGTAACGCATTCTCGCGATTCGCGAGAAATATTGTTTGACTATAAATAAATAAATGACTGGTGAAAAATGCCAACTGTTCGGAAAATATCTAATAATAGAAATTAGTTTAAAGGCAGGCAATTCTCATAATGAAAGTAACAATTATTTCATTTCAAGCACTTTTTTTCATATTCTTATCATTAAACTAACTCTATAAAACTTTCAGAGACTATTTTACACAAATACCAGTACTTTTTACAATTACTTATGAAAATAAAATACCTAGTATTTTTTTTGCTACAGCCCCTGAAAGTTTTTGCTAAAATTTATTTAAAAAAAAATTGATTTTTTTAATATTATTTCCAAGATATACAAAACCGATAGCTATATATTATTATATGATGAAAGTGGGAAACGGAACTATCTTAATAATAAGGAGTGACATTAGATCCCCAGGTTCCCTAAAAATAAAATATACATAAAATAATATATATAAATTCACATTCCAGATGTCTAGCATGTCCAGGCGGAAAGGAAACTCCAGAGGGCGCGGTTATAGAAGACGATCTGTCCTACGACGATCTCGATTACGGCGAAGAGGTAGACGCGCAGTCTGTATAAAAAAATATAAATACATATAAATAATTAACATTTCCATTGTCAGAAATATTTAAGTTTTTTTGTTGTATTCAGACATTTTATGATGGAAAATGGAATGGAATGTAGTATATTTTTATTTATGTATAATATAAATAATACAGTAGAGATCAGTCGTGGCGCAGGGCCACAATGTGTGACTGTAAACGCGGCTGGTTGTGGGTTCGATCCCGACTCGAGCAAGTTAAATATTTATTTAAATGGAAATTTCCATTTCTTCACTCTGCTGTCCAGGCAAAGTGCGGCGTTGAGTTCCGCCAATCAACACGCAATGCCTCCAAAATTCGGCGCAAAGGGGGGAACTGGGGTTCCTTCTGCCCATAATAAACAGTAAGGAGTCGTTTTTTAATCGTGTTTTGTATATTTGCCAAAGTATTGTTGCATTAATTTACTGATACTGATAAATAATTATTGATTGATCTCATATTAATTTAATATATAATTTACTATATATTAAATTAATATGAGATCAATCATAAAGATTTAGAGTGTAATCAATAATTATTTCATTTTAAATACACACGAGAAAACCGGCTTTTATTGTTTAAATATAGCTTGAAAATATTCGTTCACAAATAAGAAAATACATTCTATATTTGATGCTACTGAAATAGAATAGAAAAGATTTCTTTTAAAATAAAAAAGTTCTCAAGATCGTATTCCGTTTTTTTGTAATTATTAAAATATTTTTAAAATAAAAAATGTAAAATATTTTTGACAATGGATTACCTCCTTCAGTGGCTTAAACCAGTCTCGTAAATATTATATTGTAATATTAAACTTAAGGTATTTACTCTATATCATATTATATTTAGTCGACACATGTGCCTTCTAGTTAATAACAATCAAATTAGATCAAGACTGTATTTTTTTTTAAATTTTACTTAACATTAACAGTGTTGCCATTTAAAGTACTATTTTTGTATGTAAATTTTATATTTATAATTTGCATTTTTTATATTTAAAAAAAAAATTACTGCCTCTAAACATTTTATAAGAAATATTCTTAATTAAATTCTTTAATTTCTATGCAAAAATGTGACAAGTAAAATATTGTAAACTTATTGTGATTTTTTTTGTGAATCTAATTTAATGCTTTAAAATGATTTATTTATTTTTCGACTGTCCGTCCTGAAGTTATAAAATGTATAATTAATTATTATCAAATTATTTTGTAAGTAGTAAATCTAGAAAAAATACTGTCACAAATTTTATGAACGATATTTAATATTATTTTAATACAAACAAGAAATAATATGTTTTATATGATTTAATTTAATTTTCAAGAAATTATTTAACATTCCATGGAGGTTGAAGGTGTCGTTGTAGAGAGAAGAGCAGATTAGTGTCCAGGGCCTTCCGCCCGATTACAAATTTATAAAACTTCTATATTAACGCCCACTCCGCCCACTCCCACAGTCTTGTTCTTCTCTCACAGCGACACCAAATTCGAAATTATTCTATAGTACGGTTGACGGATCGTGGCCGCCTTGAAGTGATGCTTCCTGAACTCCTGCGCATTGTACTTTTAGAAAAAAAATAGTCAAAAGTAAGACAAGATCTTAAAATCAAATATGCGCAGCCATCTGCAGATAACTTCAGTGCAACCACGACTCATCAGCCGTACTGTATTAATGCACATTCTTGAATGTTATCCTGCAGACAGGCTTTTTAGCAAACTATAGAGATCTCTTTCTTCTTCTACCGCCTAGAAATTAATTCATAGACATCGTTTCTTTTAAAATCCATGTAAATCAAATATTTTTAATATAGCATATTAAAGTAATGGTTATTTTACATGTTTGCTTTTGTTATTGTATTTGTACGGAACAGATAGTAGTTCTTGTTTTAGACAGTAACACGTAATTTAAGCTGTTCAAATCATATGCTATGTGAATAAAAATTGTCATTTCCAAATTGGGTGAAAAAACAAGGGTGTGACTGTATCGCGGCGGTTGTGGGATCGATCCCCACTCGAGGAAATGAATTATTAATATTTTCACTTCTTCGCTCTGGCATCAAGGCTAAAGCGCGGCTTTAAGTTCCGGCACTCAACGCGCAATGCCTTCAATAATTCAGCTGATAGTGAGGAACGAAGTGTCTTAACACTATGTGGCCTCTGCCTACCTTGCTGTGTGCGGGATACAGCGTGAAGCTGATTTTATTTTTATTACTCTTTTCCTCCCTCTGGGAAACAAAGTACTCTTTAGAGGTCCGCCACTCAACAAACCTGTGAAGTTGCTTTTCATAAATCGACCTTAACTTAAATTTTTATTTACATATTTAGATTTGAATATGAAACTAAGAAATTAAATCTCGCAAGTGCCAAATGCGTTGCTTGTACAAAAAAAATGCCATTTATATTATTTTAGGACGCCATTTTATGGATCTGATGTAACATTATTATTATGCCCTAATTAAGTTTTATTGAGTGCCTTTTTTACGTAATTTTATATTTTTTTTATAAACAGTGTATTTTACATTTAATAAATAAGTGAATAGATATTTTAATGTTTTATTTATATTTATTAGAAATATTGCTTAATATTTTTTTTGTATATTATTTTTCAATATTAATGAACATTATATGATGTGGTTTGGAATCCCAACCGAAATGAAATATGAAATATTTCAACTTCTTCGCTCTGGTGTCGCGGCGTTCAGTTCCGCCCCTCAACACGCAATGCTTTCAAAATTCAGCGGAAACTGAGGAGTGGAGTTTTTTAATACTAGGCTCCCTCTGTCTACTCTGCTATTTGGGAGATCCAGCGTGAAGTTGAAAAAACCTAATAATATTACATACATTTTCAGCTTACGCACATCTGACGGTAGCAAACAAGTATTTTGAATCAGCTTCACGCTGTATCCCTAGCACTATACACAGCAGGGTAGGCAGAGGGAACCTTGTGCTAAGACACTCCGTTCTCCACGTTCTGCCGGATTCTGGAGGCATTGCGTATTGAGTGGCAGAACTTAACGCCGCGCTTTGCCTCGACACCAGAGCGAAGAAATGGAAATGTATTTTGAATAATATATAGTTTTTTATATATTAGTGTTAAGAACTGAGTTGGGATTGTAGATTTAGGGCATTTAGAGTAAGAAACTTATTCTATATTATATTATAATCTGATATATTTTAACAGTACGCGCTACGTTCTTATCTTGGCATCTACAAATACTACAAGAATAAAATGGCCGTATGTATTTTCTTTTTTATTTGATAATATGTATGTATAGTCTTATTTGATATTTTAACCGACTTCTGCAAGAAAAGGCGGTTATCAATTCGACTGTATGTTTGTTTGTGTTCGTTACCTCAGAACTTAACTGGGTATATCGATTTTGATGATTCTTTTTTTATTTGAAAGCTAGTATCAAGTAAAAAGAACGGGCTTAGTAATTTGTACGTTTTACTTTCTGTTAAGTAAATTTATTTTTCACTTTTTAGTATATTGTCTGAAGTCGGTTTTTTTAATATATTGAACGAGTGTTTATATTATAATAACAAGAAGTCCCAAAATTATCAACTCTCATACAAACACCTATTTTATGGGGTTAAAGTTTTATAATTATTTCTTAATTATTTACTAATACTAGCTTTCTTTATCCAGTATAATGCAAACCCAAGTTTAAAAAAAGGGGGGTTAAAAAAAAACGAAAGCGATTCGATACTTAGACGGGGGTCCTGGCGGGGCCACTACCGTCGCCCCCATAAAGTGTCTAATTTATCATCAATCACGTGTAGATATTTGATAAGACGCGCGTATTTTGATAAGAAATGTCTTATCGGTCATTTAATACACCAGATATAACAGATACTGTTGTAAAAAACACTATCAATCGTAGTATTATGGGTGTGTTTTTTTAATTTTGTGCTAAAATCCTTATCGTAAAGTACTTAGAGGTTTATCATAATTTAATATATATTTTTTTGCATAAAAATAAAATTCTTGTATTGATAATATAAAAATCGTTTGAAATACGTAAATCGGTTTGATAGTAATCTAATAATGATTAGACTGTAAAAAAATGTTTACTAAAAAATATCCTGTATTTTTTTAGTAAAATATTTATCTTTTAGTAGTTAATATGTAAAATTAAATCAGCTTCACGCTGTATCCCGCAGCAGGGCAGGCAGAGGGAACCTAGTGTTCCCCATTTTCCGGCGAGTTCTGAAGGCATTGCGTGTTGAGTGGCGGAACGCAACGCCGCGCTTTACCTCGACGCCAGTGTGAAGAAATGCAAATATAAATGTAAATAAATTTCTTCTCCTCGAGCGGGGATCGAACCCACAACCAGTCGATTTTACAGTCACACTTGTGCCCCTACCATGACTACAGCAATATGTAAGTAGTCATAAATTAGCTTTAATAGAATTTTGTTGCAGCATTTATAGATCTAGATTTATAGATTTATACCTACTCTTATCTCTCTGCCTACATACCTATAGGTAACCGAAGTAAAAAAAATGTGCGAGTAACAAATACTCTCTCTCTCTCTCTCTCTCTCTTACTCTCTCTCTCTCTCTCTCTCTCTCTCTCTCTCTCTCTCTCTCTCTTTCTTTTGGTACCTACACAAAGTGTCATCTTCATTTGCCGTTTGATTTTGGACATCGTCGTTATGTTATCTTATCTTTTGATGTTCGGTACTTACATCTTTTTTTCTGTCCCGGCCACTGGTTTTCTACCGGGGATATTAGTCTGAAATGTGTGCGTTCTACGTATACAGATAGCCTTCCATTTTTATTTTAAATTAAAAAGTGACACATAATAAGATTAATAAATACGGAAACACTTGAGTGCTGTATTTTTTTTGCGTGAAATCTGTTTAAGTAGAAAAAAATATGAATTATTATTTTTTATTTAAAGCAATATTATGAAGGAAGCGATTGTTTTGTTAAAGGCTGAAGGAAACGGAGCGTTTTAAAAACTCGGTTCCCAGGTCCCCTCTGCCTACCCTGCTATGTGCGGGATACAGCGTTAAGTTAAAAAAACAAATTGAGAAAAATATCTAGTGAAGCGTAGCAGCAGGGTAGGTCGAGGGACCGTAGTGTCAAGTCACTCCGTTCCCCACTTTCCACCGAATTCTAGAGACTCAACGCTGCAAATACACACTTAAAAATTTAATGAGTCTATTTATACTATGAAAATTACTAAACATTTTAAAAACCGACGCGTTTTAGTAGTAGTAGGTAATCAGTAGATTGCATAGCAATAATTGAAATCGTCCTTCACTTGCCCAAAGTGATAATAATTCGTTATCTCTTATCTTTCTTATCAATTAAATATCAAACGCGCTTAGCACTTATTAGGGACTATACTAAAACAAAGTTATCGTATGGTTATAGGATTTAATTTTTGTGATTCTATTAGGCTTTATCGCAATTTATTTTGTCAAATTCAAATTCTTATTCAGATTAAAATAATTTTATTCAAAACGAAAAGTTAGATGTACCGTTTTTTGAACGTCAAATAATTTACTATCAGTTGACTAAAGTTACTGTCTCAGACCTGAAAGGAACTGACTGGCGTAAGTAAGTAGTAAATAATGTAGCAGGATTTTTTTAAATTGCATTTCCAAGGCGTGTGACCGTTTATAAAATCATTTCAGCTTCACGCTGTATCCCGCACACAGCAAGGTAAGCAGACGGAACCTAGTGTCAAGATACTCTGTTCCCAATTTTACTGCTGAATTCTGAAAGCCATTGCGTGTTGAGTGGCGGAACTAAAATCCGCCTCTGTCTTAGCCTCTACACGAGAGCGATGAAATGAAAATATAAATTTAAATGAATATATTATTTTCGCGTGTGGGGATCGAACCCACAACCAGTCAAATTTACAGTCACACTGTGTGGCCTCATATAAAATGTTATGTAAACAAAATACATATGTTTCATATACATTACATTATTATATAATAATTTATTATTATTCTTTTGTATGGACTAATTAAAGAATTTAATTTCTTATACTTCAGAAACAAAGCTAATCTTAAATGCATATTATAATTTTAAATTAACAGTAATCACTTTATTGTAACATCATTTTTGCTCATTATATAAATGTAATCGTTCCACTACAAGTTTTATTAAGGTAAGACGATTTTTGTTTATATTTCTTGAGTATAACAATAAAATAAATAAAAAAATTAGCTTCACGCTGTATCCCGCACACAGCAGGGTAGGCAGAGGGAACCTGGTGTTAAGACACTCCGTTCCCCACTTTCTGCCTAATTCTGGAGGCATTGCGTGTTGAGTGGCAGAACTACACGCCGCGCTTAACCTCGACATCAGAACGAAGAAATGGAAATATAAATTTAAGTAAATATTTCATCTCCTCGAGTGGGGATCGAACCCACAACCAGTCGGTTTTGCGGTCACACCTCGTGCCGCTGCGCCACGACCGGCCTCAAAATAAATAAACAAAAAATAACAAGATGTATAAGAAGGTAATTACATCTCTCAAAAAAAATTATACCCAATAAACAGTTTTAAGCTTCTATCCATTATTTTTTATTTCACGCTTTTGAGTTTCCCTAAATTCAGGGTCAACGACTCCTGTGACTTTTTCATGTCCTTAATTACTAAATATTTATTACTTAAGTATTATTTATTAGAAGCCAGTCGGGGCGCAGTGGCACACAGTGTGATTGTAAAACGGACTGTTTGTGGGTTCGATCCCAACTCGAGGAGATGAAATGTTTACTTAAATTTATATTTCCATTTCTTCGCTATGGTATCGAGCAAAGCGCGGCGTTGAGTCCTGCCACTCAACACGCAATGCCTCCAGAATTCAGCAGAAAGTGGGGAACGGAGTGTCTTAACACTAGGTTCTCTCTGCCTACCCTGCTGTATGCGGGATACAGCGTGAAGCTGATTT
Source organism: Heliconius erato demophoon (assembly GCA_018249695.1). Lineage (NCBI taxonomy): Eukaryota > Metazoa > Arthropoda > Insecta > Lepidoptera > Nymphalidae > Heliconius > Heliconius erato. The sequence continues at coordinate 2,000 of DWQW01007103.1, read as the reverse complement.
ATTTATTTTATTATTTATTAGCGAGTTAGGTTGTCGTGGCGCAGTGTCTGAGTGTAACTACGATGGTTATGGGTTTGATCTCCACTTGGGGTATTGAATAATTTACATTGCTTTGACAAATAAAGCGCGGCCTTAAGTTTCGTCATTCAACATGTTATGCCTTATAATTGGGCAGAAAGTGGAAAACGAACTTTCTTCTTCCTTTCCGTCTTCTTCTCGATTCATCTTCTATTCTATTTCTTATTGTAAGGCTTTTTCGCCAATGTCACAGAATGGAGAAGATACGGTGGAGATGAATCAGTTAAGTATCTGTAATCATTTAAAAACTTAATTTTTAAATAAATCAGGATTTGTGATGGATGAAAAATATTTCGCCTTAAAGCACAACCTTCTTTATAAGATTCGCAGACTTGGAACATATTGTTTATAATTTAAATGCAACGTAATGACACTGCATATTTTAACACTAAATACTCGACAACGACAAGTATCTATTCGCATTTACATAATGGCTTTAGCAATTAATTCGTTTATCAATTATTTTTTTCGGCGGAAAGTTGATTGCGGAGTGCCCTAACACTAAGAATCCTCTGCCTACCCTGCTATATATGGGATTCCACGTGAAGCTGAAAAAAATCCATTTAAGTCAAAAACCAACCTCTACAATTAAGAAACACATTACTTACATTTTATTTATTATCTGCTAACGCGCCTTTTTTCATTTGTTTAAAATTATATTATTAAGAAGCAATAAGCCACTATGGTATTTTAAAAATAAATTTGATTTATGTATAGGATAACACTAACGCAATCAACAGAAGTTCAATTTAGATTTCCTTAAATTGTAATGTTACGTGACATAACTACAATAGTTTCGACTGGGTAAGTACTTTTTGTAGATACGAATGGTAGTTCATTTTTATGTTAAGCATATTATTAAAAAAAGTAAAAAAAAAAAACAGCTTCACGCTGTATCCCGCACACAGCAGGATAGGCAGAGGGAGCCTAGTGTTAAGACACTCCGTTTCCCACTTTCCGCCGAGTTCTGGAAGCATTGCGTGTTGAGTGGCGGAACTCAACGCTGGCCTTTGCCTCGACACTAGAGCGAAGAAATGAAATTATAAATAAATATTTCCTTTCACAGTCACAGTCACACTTTGTGCCCCTGTACCACGACTGGCCTCTATAAAAAAGTTGTTGAGTAATAATGACTTCGCAAACATACTGTTATTAATTTCTCGTTGGAGGTTCCACTTCTTAATTATGTTCCACATGTATAATTATTTTTTTACGTACGTATCTGTATATATAAATGTAACTTTAGATTTTTTTTTAATATATTTACATGACAAGACGTGATGCGATCCAGCACAGAAAAACAAGATTATATTTTCCATGCATCACTTTCTTTATAAATTAATAACCTCTTTAATATATAAATATGGTATAAACATAAAAACATTACCGCAAATATCTTAAAATACAAAAAAAATTGAAAACGGGGAAAATTTATAGGAGAAAACTAAAATCTCATAATTTTTTTCCTGTAATCGAGTAATTCATAAAACCACAGTTTCTAATATAGCATATTTTTACACAAATCCTATCCTATTCTATTTTACTACTATTATAAATATGAAAGTTTGTAAGGATGGGTGTTTGTTCTAATTACTGAACGGATTTAGATGCAACTTTGCAATAATATATTTTATACATCAGAATAACATATAGAATCATATCAGAAACATATCAGAATAAAATACAATCGAATTGATAACCTCCTTTTACAGAAGTCGGTTAATAATAATAAGATAAAGCGGACGAAGCCGCGCGTAGGTCACTCGCTGTAAATATAATTATAATTCGCATATAAAAACTTAAAGCAACATTGTAATACGTCTTAAAATAACGAAACGGCCACGTGCTAACATATTCTTTCAACGACGCCTCAGTGTCAGTAGCCGTGCCCGAAAATGCACCGGTTGACTGTCAGTTAAATG
>DWQW01007102.1:0-15428 GCA_018249695.1 Heliconius erato demophoon | reverse complement strand
CTGCCTACCCTGCTATGTGCGGGATACAGCGTGAAGCTAATTTTAATTTATTTTAATTCAACACAGAGATAAAGAACGATCTTGAAAGAAATATCAAGTAAATACAAAGATATTTTGGTTGGTTCGTCCATATAATATATGTAACTAATTTAAAAACTGTACAGGAGTTAATATGCAATTAATACAGTTATTTTACAAAGAATATTATGAGTCCTACAACCTAAATTAAATTATTCACTGACATCAGCACATTTAACAGAGTTTTAGAATTATGATGAGACGTATATTATATAGGTAAAAAGAACATAAAGTTACAAAAATATTAACGTGTAATACATAATTAGCTTTATGCATATTTTATAAATATCAAATATCAACAATGGTCGTATTTTTTTATTTAAAACAATCAAAAATTCTTTGATAATAATGTCGTAAAAAAAATCATATTAGAAGTCATTATAGTTGTCAATCGATTGTGCTTATTAAATCAGTAATCATGTATTTTAAGCGGGCGAAGCCGTGGGCGAGCCGCTAGTTAAATAATAAGTGCAGTTACATTATACTATCTATTGATAATGGAATTTACTTTGTTTTTATTATACGTATGTATATATTCCTAAGAAAACATGGCGTATTTCAATAATTAAGTACAATTTAAATATTGCATAATATTGATATGAGTACAATTTAAATATTGCATAATATTAAACGCACTAATCTCAATTTTTGGTTGAATTGATAAATTATTATTATATTATTTATATCGGGAAAGGCTTATAGACTATTATATCACGATAATCGGTTCGATATACTTATTATATATGCGGTCAGAGTTCACAGTGTCCTACAAGACTTCCTTATTTGACAACGCGGGCGAAGCCGCACGCCAGTAAACATAATAAATTTTTCAACAGTGATAGAAGAAGGCGACACCAACGCTGACACAGAGGCCCGTGCTTTATTGAACAAGTTCCTCGGAGCCACTGTCCTGATGGCGGGCATGCAGAGCTACGTCACGGAGAAACCCTCCGGCAAAGTCGTGGTTAAACAGGTTAGTTTATTTTAGAATGATTTACTATGGACTTTGTTTAGTCTAAATTATATAATTCTGAAAAAATGCGGAATATCTGGTGTGAATACAAAATTTTATAATTTACTTGAAGAAATTTATTAAACAAAAATATTTAAAGCTCAAAAAGCCAAAGAAACATTTTAGTTCAGTGTTCCACGTGCAATGTATGGAATTATTGATAAGTGCATTACCTATACACATAAATCAAGTATTATTGCGTTTACAGGCATAATAGAGCTAAAGAGTCTATTTGGTTTAACGCAGCAATCTCAGGAAATTGGAAGGGATTGAAAAATATTTTTATATTAAATTTTTAATTTATCAAAAAAGGCCATAGGCAATATAACATTACGTCAATCGTTTCTATGTGACTCACTGTACCTGCGGCCACAGTTATCTCGGACACTTATATTGTGTCATGTGTCATACATAACTATAAGGTATTCCTGTTTGGTCACGCAGGCGTAGTCGCATATAAAACCAAATAAATATCTAAGATTAAAGGGCTAAACCATATTTCATTACCAAGAGCGCTCTGGCCTTCGCGGCTTCAAAACATAAGCATCAAATTGATTAATATGACGTTTTAATGGAGTTTATTCAACGCCCGCCGCGAATATGTTTAATGATAACGCTTTACAGTATTTATATATAATTGTATAATATATCTTGTTGAGAGTCGAGACGTAAATCATATTTAGTTCCGTATACAACGGAGTAACTTAACACTGGGTTAAAGTCTCCCTGCCTTCCCGTGCTTTGTGCGGAAAATAAAAAAATAATAGAAGTATAAAGTAAAGTAGTTAAATAAACAAAAGAACTCTCTTTTAGAGAAAAAAGAGTTCTTTTGTTTATTCCACTCGAGTTTAGTTGTAGTAACTGGTAGAGACCAAGTGCCATAGAATGTGCTCAGATTTCTAAATTATAAAGCGCTAAACTCGAGTGGTTTGCTAGTAACCTCTGAAGTATGCCATTATAAAGATCCTGGCTCCATCATCAAACCAGCTTCATGATACCATATTCTTCTGTATACTTAGTCCTATAACTATACATAAATAATAATATTCACGTGGAACAAAACGCGTGTCGCAGTTCTGCAACACAAGTCAACGTACCGATCAAAATAATCTGTAGTACTGTACTTGGCTCTCTTCCCGACGTTTCATCTAAAAACCACATAAATATTGGTAACAGAAACCTAATTTTATTTAATTAAATGTCCAGATTAGTTAGCTAAACGGTTATTAAAGTATAAATATGGTTTGAGGCCTTCGTGGGGCATGGTCACTATCGTGAGTCGTCACGTAAATGTGATGGTCGTGGGTTCCATTCCGACTCGGCGGAATGAAATATTAATTATTTTCATTTCTTCTCTCTGGTAGCCACGCAAAGCAACGTTGAGTACCGCCAGTCAAAACTCAATGCACCCAGAATTCGGCGGAAAGTAGCGAATGGAAGTCTCTTAATGAGAACGATAACACTAGTTCACTCCCTGGTTCCCTCTACACACCCTGCTATGTGCGAGATACAGCGTGAAGCTATAAAAAAAAGAATAAAGTTGAGTCCGTCGTGGCGCAGCGACACAACGTCTAACTGTAAACGCGATAGTTATGAGTTTAATTCCACTCGGGGGCTATTAATTAATTTCATTGCTCCGTTCTGGTAACAGGACAAATAACGACACTCGCAAGTTTGCTTGCATCGACTTTAGGACGTAAAATGCAAAACCTCTATTTTTCCTGTATTTGTAGGAATATCAAGAAATCATTAAATATTCAAAGCTAGTCTAATATAAGTACATATATAAGAATATCTAACTTATAATATCATTTAGCTTAATGCACATTGCACTTAAATGATGACTTGTCAGATGTTAAATTGGCATCGCAAGTGTTTACGGAAAAGGGTTTCAGATGTAGGGATTGGATGCGAGCCAAGTTTAAGTGCATCTGGTTCAAGAGACACTACGTCTAGAATGCACATTTCTGAGTAATAACTATCTTTTTTTAGCGTCACGCTGTATCCCGCACACATCAGGGTAGGTAGAAGGAACCTAGTGTATGCTGTCTAGGGGCAGTTCAAGTATTACGTAAACACTGTAGGGGGGCGGGGGGGTCTTGGGTTTGCTTATTTTTGACGTTTTCAATGAAATATTTATAAGAGGATTGCTTATTTTTGATGACGGGGGGGGGGGGGGGGGGTTTGGGTTTTTTTTTTTTGGTAACGAGGGGGGGGGGGGGGGGGGGTTCAATAATTGCAAAAAATTGTATGTAATACTAACTTGTGAACATTTTTTAATTTATCAACACCTATAAGACAGATACTACTACACTTAGAAGTAGGTAGATTAGGGAGTGTAAGGAAGAACTAAAAGAAAATTTCTCGAAATTCCTAAGGGAACAATCCACGGAGTTTTTCCCTTTTACATCTTAAAGTCCATTCAAACTAAGTTGCAGGCGACGTCTAGTATGCAATAAATCTTATTCTTAAAAATATTTTTCTCTGACAATAAACAAAAATAATATAAACAACTATAAGTCATATGTTTAATACGCTACAATCAAAATATCGACGCAGTTAATGGGAATAAGACGCATTTATAGAACTCTACTATTATGTATATATATCTACTAATCTTAACAATAAAAATACTCCGTTTCCCACACAACGCCCAATTTTCGAGATACTACGTCAAGTGACGGAACTGAACGCCACTTATTGTCCAGACTAGTACTAGTAGACTAGTAGTTTAGACTAGTAGTAGTAATAAGGCGTCTTTATAGAACGCTGCTATCAGCTAGTAAACCAATCTACCATTGCAGAGGAAACCTAGTGTTAAGTCACTCCGTTTCCTACGTACCCTTTAATTCTCTCGAGGTATTGAGTTGTGTGTAGCGGAACTTAACGCTACGCTTTACCTTGCCTGGTCATAGTGTCTCATATAATACAAATAAGTATTTATCCAATTCCACTATCATCTAATAAACAAAGCTACCGTTGCCGTTTTAAGACACGCGTGTGGAAGAAAATCGCCGCCGGCAAAAATAACCTAAACTTTTCACCAATGCGTAACAAATTTACAGGAAAATAAATCTTATTTTATCCCAAATACATATTTCTCGGATGAAAATTTGCTTAAATCGTTCCCGCCTCTATATTTGGTTCGGTGACGTCAAAATACGAGTTACACGCAGTCAGTTCCCAGCAGCCGCTCTGGACGGTGCCCATTGCATACAGACGTATATATTTATATAATATTTTATATATACGTATAAGTATATATATAACCATTTATTTGGTAAAACTAGTGGTGACTGCTATCTTGTTGTAGTGTTTTTGAGGATTAATTGTCATCGGCTGCACTATTTTTGGTGGTAAGCTTTTATTTTTCTATATATACCTATCAATAATTTTAATTCAGGCAGGTTCAATCCGTACTCGGGGAATTGAATGTTTAATATTTTAATTTCCTCACTCTGGTAACAAGGTAAAGCGCTGTGCTGAGTTGCGCCCCTCGACACACAGTGCCTCGAAAATTCGGCGGAAAGTGCGGAACATTACGTTCGCTTTACCTATGCAGGATACAGCGTGAAGCTAAAAAAAATAATTAAAGTGCGGCGTTGTCTTACGCCACACAACATGCAATGTCTCGAAAATTAGACGGTACGTGTCTACTAGGTTTAGGTACACTAGGTTTCCTCCACACTAAATAATTACTTTTCTTTAAAAAAATAGATACTATACAGGGAACCCAATCTGGAAAATTTCTAAATACTTTGAGAATTTGTTCTACATAATTTAATAATTTATAATTTTCAAATAATTTTCAGATTACTAGATATTTCGTGAAGTGAATCTATGTTTTAATGCTCCCTTACTCCATTAAGAAAACTCACTACTTCTGTCACACAATAACAAAAGAGTTTTATATAATTAAACACATATATAGATTAGCAACATAATTACATTGCGAGGCCAGTCGTGGCGCAGAGGCACAAGCATGTGACTGTAAACGCCACAGCCTGTGGATTCGATTCCCACACGACGCGTTTAGTTCCACCACAGAACACTCATTGCATGCAGTATTTGGCGGAAAGCGGGAGTGCCTTAACACTAGGTTAAGCTAGCGTGTAGCTGAAAAAAAACAAATCATGCACAGTGTAAATGCATCACGGATGGACGGACATTTAATAGGACGTGGAAGAAAGGAAATGAGATACAGTAGTAAGTTTACTGTTACAAACCGCATAATCTCACCGTGGCACCATATTTAGCGCTATACATAATAATACATACAATAAATAATACATTTTATACGAATAATTTTCACTATGGGCATATGTGTATATCTACATATATAATAAATAAATATTATAATATTACACTATGTGGAGCAGCTTCACGCTGTAACCCGCATATAGCGGGGTGGGGATGTAGAGTCTAGTGTTAAGACACTGGGCTCCCAACTTTTCACCCAATTGTCGAGATATTTGCGTGTTGAGTGACGTAGTTACCATGGCGGGGAAATTAAATTATAATTTGTGTATATTCATTCCTCTGAGCGGGGATTGAACCCATAACTATTGCGTTTACAGTCGGACATTGTTCCAATGTGCCACGATCGCCTTAATAATATAACATATTGTCTCTTTATTATAATTTGTACTGTGGATGGACTTCCTATTTTCCTTTTTTAAATACCAATACATTTTTCCCGCTGATATGGAGGTTAAAAATAAAGCTAAAAATATATAATAAAACAATATTTTCAGCCTTTTATTATTTAATTGAAGTCTGAAACACATGCTTAACATTTGATGTACCTATTAATGCTAACCTACTTCTCACCAAATATAAAAAAACAACATCACAAACGATTATAAAAAAGGCACTTTCAACACATAAACTTACAAAGTAGTATTTTTTATGACGCCGTGACATAAGAGCGACATAATTTTTGGAGCGGAAATCTATTGTGAAGTGTGGTCGCTATTATTTTCGGTACTTGCTGCGTCTTGAGTGTTGCAAAACGTGGCCTCGGCTCTTGGACAGAGACCGAGGGTATGTGACGACAGACGGACTGTCACACGAGGACTTTATGTATATAATTATACTAAAAGGTCGTTTTCAATTAGCATTTTTCAATAATAACGGAAGTAATATATATAAATGGCAGTCATCACGCAATGTCTGGAAAATTAGTCGGAGCGTGATGAACGGAGTTATTTAATACTAGATTGCCTCTGCCTACCTCAAATGGATGGATACCTGGAATGATCTCATTGCATACATGATGATAGTGAGTTTATTTTCTGATAGTATGAGAGATGTGTATCCTATATCCTCCTTAAAATAAAAGGAAATACAACAAAATAATCTCCATAGAATAGAACCCGCTATCCAAATTTAGATAAAACAATTATATGATCAATAAAAAGTAACGTCTTTTAACCTTCATCTTGAAAAAGCAGATACGATTGACAATATCTGATCATGTGTAGAGATGTTGTAGATATAGCACGTGTTGGTACTAACGTCATCCAGTATTTATATTTCCTGCGACTCTACTTTGTTTATTTGTGCTGCATAAATATTTCCGAATGTACATAGCATATACCTACCTACTTGTGATTTATATACACAAATAAAATGTTTTTGCGTCATTGACTGTGAACTTTCCAATGTTTATGGAATTTATAATTAAACTAGTCGTCGTCCGCAACTTTGTTTGCGTTGACTTTAAGACAAAATGAAAAATCGAGTTTTTCCCCGTTTCCATAGCTACCATACATTTCCAAACCTACCTACATATGTACATGCCAATTCTTAATTTACCCCAATAGGTATGAAGCTCTACTTAATTTTAAATATAATAGATTTTTATAAAGAGAAAGAAAAAAAATGTATTTCGTTACAGACTCCAAACAACATTTATTAACATGCACATTAACATCATTTATTGAGTGGAGTTGTAGGTACTATTACTAATTAAGTAACTATAAATAAAATCTAAGGATCTGAATTACACGCACTTCTAGTTGTTGTATCATCCTGAAACTTGACAATTCTATTTGGATTAAGTGATAATACAATACCGGTACCTTCGGGCTGGTCTGATGATGGAATTAGAAAATGGCCGATAGAATCTTAGACATATCGAGTTCATCACATTCGTCTTATTTATGTGTTCTCTTGAGTTTTACAAAATTACTACACTTTCTAATTTGAAATTTTAACAAATCATCGCGTAGTATTAAAATAATGTGTATAAAGCAAAAATATCAGCACGTTACGGAGCTTTGGTCAATCATGTAAACAAAGTATGGAGCGTACGCTTGTCTAATAATAACAAAACTTCGATCTAAATATACTCTAGATGTGGGTCAAATACTTCAAATATCTGACGAAGTGGAATTTTTTACTCTTAATATTTCACGCCGTAAGCTACGAAGAGCCTAATACTTTAAAATCCTAGATCCTAGATTTGCATAATTTCTTACTCTATATTTCAATTTATCTCTAAATCTAGCAAAGCTAGCTAGCAAGTCTATTCATCAGTTTTTGCGTTCCAAGTAAGCAATAAATATAAAAAATAGTTTCTTATTTACAATTAGTAGTTTAGAAATTATATTTGTTTTATTTATTATCGAGCATGAACTCAACATCATTATTAATATCAAAATTAAATTAATGATATAATAACAATCGTACAAACTAGTTCCCTTTCAATGAGAACCATTATTTTTATAGGCTAAGATATTCAGCTACGCCGTTTTCACAAAAATACTAATTCATATATCAACCACTAAGGCTACAATAGAGAGCGTGTGAATTTCTTGTCAATTTTTGTTATACTTTACATACATACAGTGTCGCTTACCACTTTCTTTATGACGCAATTAAATATTAGCAAATCATTGTCTGCGTTTGTTCAGAAATACGCGCGTGACGTCAGAACACGGACGCCGTCTCTGCTGGCCGATATAACCACGTATCGGGACTCTTGTCTTGTCTTGGATATTTACATATGTTCAATTGTATTTAATTAGCATATCAATACGTATAATGGGTATAATGAAGAGTTTTATATGATAGATTCTAAGTGCCCGGTACTCTGACTGCAGGTACACTGAGTTACATCGACACTATTACACTGATGTAATATCTTTGATAAAAGGACTATCCAACACTAAAATATTTTTCAAATTACAACCGAAGTATTTTCTGAGAATGGCAGGTTTAAACAAACTCTCCTTTTTTATAATAATAATAAAGATAGTACTTTGTTTATCCACAAATGGCAATAAAAAGTTAGAACATCTAAATATCGCTGGTACAGTGCCAAGCGACGCGTGCGCAGCTAACGACCTCAGGCCTCTACGCCAGATTTGGACGTGCGTCGGGCTTTCCACGAAAACGCCAAGGTTGGCTTTCCCTTCCTTGTCTTGTGCTAAAATACAAAAACAGTATAAATAGGTCACTTTGTTTTCTTTATAAATATAAATATTTCGCAATATTGTCGTGCCGGGTTTCATGAGAATGTTTATATATTTGAAATATATAGGGGTCAAGGAAATGAGCGAAAAGCAGAGAAAGAGATGTCTTAATGTCTTCTCTGCGTATGAGCAGGATAAGCGGGATAAAGCATGAAGCTAATAAAACATGAAACTTTAAATATTACACTAACATACTAAGCTTATGTCAAAACCAAAGTTAAAAACCCAGCCTTATATTACATTATATTATATTTTTATACTCTATTTAACAGTATTTAAAAATAAATTTTCCAAAGGCACCGTTAAATAGAAAAGCTACAATATACACTACAAAATACACTATTATTGGGGCAATTTACAAACGCTCGTTAGTGTTGTCCCGCTTGCGATGTGGCGCAAATTATATCTTTCACGCTATAATGACAGTGCGGTGTGCTCTACATGGTCATATGAGCGTTGACTTGCATTATGCGGAATTCTATGAATTAGTATGAAAAACAAACAATATGTTTGACGCTACATGCGGTAGAGAAATGAGCGGATTTACTATGCCCATTCGTTTTTAATACTTTTTTACGTCTACCAGAATAGGAAAATTAGTGTTAAGAACTGAATACCGCGCTTCGTCTACCAGAGCTGGGAATTGAAAACAAATTAAATATAGACACCTTGAGTGGAAATTAAACCCACAACTGTCGCATTTACAGCTCGCTGTGCTACAAAGGCATCTATCTCTTTTTCTTAAAAAAAAAACTGTTATATCATTAAACATTTATAACAAATATTTACTACTTAAACCAACTTTCTCTATAGAGACTTAAGAATTTAGAGAGATATATTTAAACAAAAGTGACGTCAATTACAATACGTTTGTATAATCTTAATGGTTCTAATTTTCTGTTTATTTTTCATTTGAGGCAATGACTAAGTAGAGTTTCCATGCGAAATACTAGTTGACACACATATAAGTAAAAAGTTATGTGACAATATTTTTTTTGTCTTTATATCTCGCACACACTGTGTTCGGTCCTGAACCTTTAATAGGCAAAGTGTGGCGTTCGGTTCCGCCACTCATCAATAATTCATCAACTCGGCAATTGTGAAACGAAATGTCTTATAATTATTATTAATAATTTCGTTTCTTTCTAGTTACTACCGTATCTAAAAGACATTACGTATATAAGTAAATATTTATACATATTCAATATTGATTGTTAGCGGGTAGTAGCGTCTGCTACTTATTATTGACATGCGCGTGCGCACATCGATATTCATACATCGATAATCTTTCCAAGTAACAAGTAAATATTAAATATGGATATTATCAACTCCGAGAAATATGTTATGAGTAAAGTTAATGCTTTTCGTAAGAGTACCTTTAGGTTTTCTTTATTATTCATATTTGATTTATACGATACAAGAACACGTTTGTTTTATACAATTTTAGATAATTTTAAATTAATTAAAGATATGCACGGCAAATCCATTCAAAATAATATAATTCAAAGTGTTATTTTTTCACATGTCTAGCGTCTATGTAAAATAATAAAGCACTTTGGTTCTCGCCTTTTTTATAAATAACTCTTAAAATTGAAGGAAAGTGTCTTATTTCATATTAATATAAACAAATCCATGTTTAAGGCATCGCTTAAAAAAAATTTTATTACTGTATTTATTCATGTATTTTAAATCATAATAAGCTAAAGAGCTTACATAAAGATGTAATGCATATTGTATTCTCTTTTACACGTTAAACTCATCGAAATCGTTTACATAATCATTAAATACGATCATCTTCTATCTACAATAACGTAACGCTATCAATCTGTCGACCCACCTGGCGCGCGGCCAGACCGCCCGCCCTTTGTTTCTGGTACAGATGTCACCTGTGCACGGCACCTCTTCCTACTTACCTAGTCTAGTTTGTTTTTAAGCTTATGTAATATTTAGTAATTGTTAGAAATATTTGGGTTTTTGGAATTGTGCTATTTTTGAATTAAGTCTAAAGTCTGTCAAGAATATTCTCAAATTGAACATTTGATAAAGACCTGGATGGTGCGTAGCAATCGGAGTTTCTTAACATTAAGTTTCCTCTGCCCATCTTGCTATGTGCGGGATACAGCGTGATACTAAGTTAAATATCACTGGTAAAACAAAACTCTATTATAATAAGAAACGACATATAAATATTAATAAAAAAAACTTTGTTTACACTCATAATCAATGAATTTCTTGAATAAGTATATTTTTCCATCTTTTCCCCCTTTTGAGTGAAGCGTTGTCACAAAAGTGTGACTGCAAACGCAGTTGGTTGTGAGCTCGATCCCCACTCGATGAAATGAAATATTTATTTAAATTGAAGTGAAATATTCCTTTTCTTCACTCTAGTGTCGAGGCAAAACGCGGCGTTGAGTTCTGCCACTCAACACGCAATGCCTTGAGAATTCGGTGGAAATTGGGGAGTGCAGTGTATTAACTAAATACCCTGCTGTTTCTAAATCTCCAACTTTATAAATGTAAGCCATCGCTGCATTTTGTCCAATGATCTAACATCTAATGTTAGATGCGCGGCGCGGGCGCATTGTACGCTACTATTTTCGCCGGCTCGATACCGCCCGGTGACCTGCCAACAATGTGGCCCACTGCTCTTCTACACGAACGATCCGTGTATATTTGTCTTTTTCCGTTTCTTTATACCTGTCAACAGAGGTATAGGTTAGGTTTCTGTTCGCGTATTTAATACTCACATAAGTTATATTTTGAAAACTTCATTAACGTCCTCTTAGTTTCCTATAAATTTCTGTAAAATCAAAATGTTATTTAACAATTAATTAGCGCGTTCAGTTCCGCCATTACATTGTCCCGGTAAATTGGTCGGAATGTGGAGTAAGTGTCTTAACACTAGAATCCCTCTACTTACCTGCTTTTAGGAAAAATCGAGAAGCTTCTTTTTAAATTCATTTTAACTAACATTAAATTGTTAAGCTTAAATGAATTTTAGTACAGAAGCATATTTTTCAATGACATCGACCTCGCACTTGTTTTCGAGACATCAATTAATGTTTTAATTGTTTCCATGAATGAGTATGTACTATGTACATGTATAGAAGTATTAAGATGAACACTGACTGAAAATGTGATAGTTGTGGGCTCCATTTTGATTTCGTACTTGGGAGAATAAATTATTTTTATTTTCTCACTCTGCGAAGACAAATCGCGACGTTGGTTCCATCATTTAATACTCAATTTCTCTAATTCGTTTGCTTCATTCTGCTCACCGGCTAAATTCAAAGTATACTAACTATATCTATAAAAACTAAATAAAAAAAGCTATAAGTAGTATTTTTATCTTTTAACGGAAAGTTAATTACGATTTACTGATACTCTCCGTCTCTTTTTCTATTCGGTTCGTAAAAATACTTCATAAATCTGCATAATTCACGTGACATTTGAAACTATCACATCAAAAAAAAAATCGTCTTACTTTTACAGATTTTGTCAAAAACAATTTTATTCTTAACCTTAGTTCCACAATACACCAGCACATCCGCCAACATTCACAAATCAAGTTTCCCAAATCAATTTATAAAACAACAAGTAAGACTCTGTTGCAGACACATCGTTTCGGCGATCGTTTTGTTGCATAGCGTTGGAAAGCAGCCCTTACTGGGCACGTGAACTATGCCGCGGTGTGACTCACCATGTATATTTGGCGCGCGTCTTCTGGCGTTATTTGGGAACGAAACGACAAACAAATACATATGTATATATTATGCATATTGTATTAAATTTTATTTACATTTATGTTTCCCGCACATTGCAGGGTCAGCAGAGGGAAAATGGGAACCTAGTGTGGACATATTCCGCCTCCATGAAGACATTTCCATTGCCCACAATACGCCGAATTTTGGTCGTGTTGAGTGGGGGAACTCTTGCCCCAATACCAGAAAGAAGAAATGAAAATATTTTATATTTCATTTCCTCGAATGTGAATCGATTCTACAATACTACTATATATCGTTATACTTTAATATTTAAAAATATCTACTATTCATAAAATTATGAATTACCATAGTATTCACTGAGATTTGAATGAAGCTGTATTTGAACCCACGCTCCTTGGAATCTATCCAAATGCTCTAGTCAATTGACTCTTACCCTATATGCTTTTATCACAAAGCTTTACTATCTTATTTAATAATTTATCAATTTTCTGGAGGCTGTGGTGGCGCGGTAGGTTAGCAAAACTGCAAGCACGATGGTTGTGGGTTCGATTCGCCAAGTATAAAAGTGAAGAGTTTGATTGAACGTTCTAAATTCAGGAACAATTCCATTGAATTACAACAATATGTGTTGTAAAGTTCCATTTGTCGAGAAAGTATTTTCATCTGGCCGCTACAGTAAAAGTCAGTGTCCTATAATATTTTAAAGTATTTAATTACAAAAGTTTATAACAGTATTTTTAAAACTGATCTCATATCTAACGGGACGCCGCGTTTATTCCGCGCTGATCCGATATCTTCTGGTTATATAAAAATTTCCAAGTGCTCCACAAGTCCACACTCACAGACAGTATATCGGTCTCAAGGTCCGCTGCGAGTGGGGACGTATTTACGACTTGTTATGAACACCGCCCACGAAAGAATGTCGGGATCTAGCGCCACTTGCCACTGTTTTTCTCTTAATTTCTTCTGGTATTAAGGTTATTTTGTAATTTTTACGTGAAGTAAAGAAGTTTTTTTTATTAACCGTATTTTTTGAGTTTTACGCTGTAGAGGCAACTGGAAATCTTGTGTTAGGACACACCGTTCCCAATAAGACACTTCCGTATCTCGGTTTTCGCCGAACTTCGAAAGCTTTGCGTGTTGAGTGGCGGAACTCAACGCCGCGTTTTGCCTCGTTACTGTGTTATTATTTGAAAAATTAAACTTTAAATTGTCTCTTTTAACATTATTAGACATCGTTGGTATATTTAAAAATATATACATTTTTATACTATAAATAATCTCAATAAATTGTAAAACAACGTACCTACCATACAACTAATAGTAATATGATTTGCTTAAATATTTTTCTATTAAATTACTTTGTTTTCACTTTCACTAATAAATCATTTAATTTTCTGAAGAGAGGCAGTTTGATTCTAAGAGCGATGAGGTCAAAACTGATTTTCATTTCCTCAAGCAAGACTCTCTCGAATCCGAATGGAAAGCGGAGAACAAAGTATAGTGATACAAGATTCTCACTACCTACTCTGTTAGGTGGAAAAAAACGTGAACTTATTTATTTTATCTTAACTAGAACATAATAAAACGAATACTAATATCTGAATCAAACATAAATCCTTTTTTATACTTTCGTACATAATTTACTTTCTCTACAACGGTTAAGAAATTAAAGGGTTAAAATATCGAATGAGTCACAGCTAGAGAAATATCTATTTATTAATAGAACTGTCAACTCGAAGGGCGACCTCGGGCAGCCGTGACAAGGCCTTTGCTACTATTGAATATTTCTTACACACCTTCGTTGCTTCGTGTAAATATGTTATATTCTTTTAAAAAGATTTAGAAAAGTATATAATAATATTTTTTATAAGATTTAAAAACAAAATAATCAAATTTTAATAAGAAAACAGCTTTTTTCATTATGCGCCTTTTATATTAATAGTATTACTACGCGGAGAACACGGTATCTTAACACAATTTTCTCTCTGCTTCTCTTTAAACCCGACAAATACGTAACCCGCACATATAAATGTATGTACAAATATGCTCGGAGCTATAAATTATTTGGACCTAATATCAAATTATTTTCTAGTAACTCTGAAGAGTTACACCATATAGACCAGACCGAGGATACCATATAACATATTAATATTGTATTGTCAACTTAACTACTTAAAACAACCAAATATTTTTTTTGCCAGATAATACGGACCGTCAAATTAAATAATAAAAAACTGAATTAAAAGAAAATAATATAATTCATAATGTTTGTCACCAGGAAACCGTACAGAGCAGTGGTGGCAAGGTGACCAGCAGCCGCCGGGTAGAGGAGTTCGATATCGACCAGTGCTGGGACGAGCGTGTTTTACGCAAACTTGTGAGTATATTATTATAAGTTATATCTATGAATATTTATTAATGATTGAATATCAAATTACATACACATTATTACCGAATTTTAAAAATATAAGAGGGTCTCGGAAACTGTTTATTTTTATTTACAAACATTTAAACAACGTAGTAATTATGGATTCAGAGTCAACGTCTTAAATATGGTAAGAAAAGTTCCAAAATAGTCATTACCATAAGTTGCCAACACAAACGGAATAACTTTTGCAGGTACTATTATGAAATATTTCATGAATATATTATTGCACTTTCTTTTTTTTTAGCCACACGTTGTTTCCCGCATATAGAGGAAACCTAGTGCTAAAACACTTCGTTGCCCACTTTCCGATCAATTTTAGAGATATTACTCGTTGAGTGACGGAAAGCCGAGCTTTATCTTTTTACCACAACGATGAAATAAAAATAATTCATAACCGTTGAACCCACGACCGTCGCGTTTATAGTCAGACGCCATGCCGCTGCGCCACGGTGACCTCTATCATTATTGTATTTATATAAAAATGTCTATATAAAATTTTATTTATTTATACAGAAATAAGAATTCTATAGTATAGAGACAGACGACTAAACTCACTTTCTTTGTCAAACGCCGAGTCATTGAGAGACGCCCTGAGTCACGATGACTGACACTTTAGTCGCAACACGGAGACGTCTCCGCTTCATAGTTCACACTAACGACATATTGTTTATGTGTTTTAGTTGGCACTTTCATTTAGAAGTACC
>DWQW01007101.1:0-15429 GCA_018249695.1 Heliconius erato demophoon | reverse complement strand
TACAAAATGCATTTTTTTGTGTTATTAATTAAAATGGCGGCCGGAAATACGAAATCGCTGGAATGGTAATTTTTCGTTGTTTAAAATCCAGCAGGTTATGAGTGGGGTTAAATGCGCATAATATTTACGTATTGATGAAAAATTATAAATATGTTATATATACTTATTCCTGTAGGTTTCTCGACATAGTTACTAGTTCGAATTCCAATTCTTAAATAAATAGTATATAATAGGAATTATTTAGTAAAGAATGCAGGCAAAAATTTTTACTAGGTAATATTTACCTATTTTTAACATTTTTTAAAGTGTTATTCCACACTTAGGAAAGGAATATACTTATTTAAAATTTAAACGTAGCGGGACTCGAACCCGCGCCTCCTGGAAACTGACCAGGCGCTCTGGTCTCTAAGCCATACGTTCTCAACAAGTCGAAACTTTTATATGCTTGTTACAAAAAATTAAAAAAAAAATATTTCAAAAATAAAAATATATTTTATAATTCCCGGAAATTAATAAAATATTACTATAATATATTAATATAACGGCGTCTGTAGTGTCTTAAAACCAGTTGTTTAAGTTACTTGAGAAAACATTTAATGTGTATATAAATTATAAATAGACTGTTGCTTTGAGATTTAAATTTTATATTATAGAGTGTGACTTGCATTTGCAACTTGGACAAATAATTTATCTTGTTTTATCGTTCGTACCTTTTATAATTAAATATTTTTTTAAAAAAATATATTGAGGCCAGTCGTGGCACAGCGGCACAAAGTGTGACTGTAAAACCGACTGGTTGTGGGTTCGATCCCCACTCGAGGAGATGAAATATTTACTTAAATTTATATTTCCATTTCTTCGTTCTAGAGTCGAGGCAAAAAGAGCGGCTTTGAGTTCTGCCACTCAACACGCAATGCCTCCAGAATTCGGCAGAAGGTGGGGAACGGACTGTGTTAACGCTAGGTTCCCTCTGCCTATCCTGCTGTGTGCGGGTTACAGCGCGATGCTGATTTATTTTTATTTGTTTTATAAAAAATATTTTATTATATTGTGTAATTGAAACGCGACGGTTGTGGGTTCGATTCCCACTCGAGAGAAAGAATTATTATTTCTTAATATTTTCATTTCTCCGCTCTAGCACCAAGGCATACGCCCGGTGTTGAGTTCTGAAAAATATCAAATTTAATATAGAAATAAATAGTCACAAAATAAGGAATAATATTATTTATTTAGTTGTAGCTTAAACATAATAAATTATAGTAGGTAATACGATATTTCAGTCTAGAAAGGACCATAAAAGGAATTCAAAAGCCTTGTTTGACTTTCCATAGTATCTTGAACTCCTATAAACGCAGGAAACTTTCAACAAACTATTACTATTCATACTTAACTAATTAAAAGCTACCAAAGTTAAAGCCAAGTTAAAGAATATTTTGCTTATTTCATATTTTCTTTAACTATCGAAATAACTATAGGCCAGTCGTGGCGCAGGGGCGCAAAGTGTGCCTATAAATCGACTGGTTGTGGGTTCGATCCCCACTCGAGGAGATGAAATATTTACTTAAATTTATACTTCTATTTCTTCGCTCTGATGTCGAGGTGAAAGCGTGGCGTTGAGTTCCGCCACTGAACACTCAATGCTTCCAGAAATTAGCGGAAAGTGGAGAACGGAGTGTCTAACACTAGGTTCCCTCTGCCTACCCTGCTGTCTGCGGATACAGCGGGAAGCTGAAAAAAGATAAAGAAATAAATAACTATAGAATAAGAGTATCACAAAACTGACTAAAAAGTAGCATTTTTACACCATCAAATTTCTGTGTTGGCGGAAAGCGTAATAAAAATTTACTTTTTACTCACTACTGGTCTCAAATAATAATTAAACTTACATATAAAGATGTCTTTTTCCTGTATAAAAAAGAAAATCAAAGTAAAATTCATAATTGCTGTTACGAACCATTGTAAAAAACACTGTAAACCAGTGCAAATGTTTTCTTTAACGCCTTAGCTCTGGTTCCAATAGTGTCGCGTGAACACGGCTAATTGAAAGTAGTGTACTTCCTAGATTACCGTGGTCGATATTACTTTTAAAATACAATATTCCTTTTATTTTTTTTATTTCGTGTTGCAAAAATATATAAGGTTAAAAATTTTAGTTTTTTTGGTCCAGTAATAAGGTCATGCGCGGCGTTGAGTTCCGCCACTCTACATACAATCCTCGGGAATTAGGTGAAAATGGGGAACAGAGTGTTTTAACACTAGGTTCCCTCAGTCTAACTGGCTGTGTATGACCATAAAAAAAATAACAGACTTTAATAGTCCCGCGAATATTTATTACTTTAATTGAATAGCATTATAGCGTAATATCAAATATGTCAATTGAGATCATTAGAAATACTAAAAAAACCAGTATTTTTGTTAATTTATCTTTATTATATTCGTATTATTTATAATTGAGGTCGTGGCGCAGGGGCACAAAGTGACACTGTAAAACTGACTGGTTGTGGGTTCGATCCCCACTCGAGGAGATGAAATATTTACTTAAATTTATATTTCCATTTCTTCGCTCTGGTGTCGAGGCAAAGGTCGGTGTTGAGTTCTGCCACTCAACACGCAATGCCTCCAGAATTCGACAGAAAGTGGAGAAAGAAGTGTCTTAACACTAGATTCCCTCTGCCTACCCTGCTGTGTGCGGCATACTGCGTGAATCTGAAGCTGATTTATAATTAATTACGGTTACATTATACATTATTTATAATATAAATGAAACTGTAAAACGGAAAATCTTTTTTTTTGATCCCAGTAACATATTAAAGGAATTCTCTTACATATCAAGCAACTTTCTAAGTCTATTATTATTTGTACATTGTCTGTCAGTCACGCGTCTCACAGTAATAGAAAAGATTTATTTTATATATTATATATAGATAGATATAATATATTTCCATTAAATTTTAAAGCCTAAAACTTCTGTTATCCAAAATGATGAATCCGAAGTGGAGTTTAGAAATATTTTGTGCTTCATTAGCGCGGTGGCCGTTGTAGTAAATTAAGTATTTTTCGGTGTGCCCTTGTACTTTGATTCCTTTGAAAAGTTTTTCAATTATGAAAGAGTAGATTGAAAGCCAACTGTTTGGTAAACTGGATCTGGTTTCTCATTTAACAATTTATGTTGGATTAATGTTATATGGAACGTAGAAGGGTTTGTAAGGAAGTTTCACGTAAAGAAAAAAAAAATTTTTTTTTTAGCGTCACGCTGAATCCCGCACACAGCAGGGTAGGCAGAAGGAACCCTACAATAA
The DNA here is from genome assembly GCA_018249695.1 of Heliconius erato demophoon. Classification (NCBI taxonomy): domain Eukaryota; kingdom Metazoa; phylum Arthropoda; class Insecta; order Lepidoptera; family Nymphalidae; genus Heliconius; species Heliconius erato. The sequence continues at coordinate 12,130 of DWQW01007101.1, read as the reverse complement.
GATACTCCGTTCTTGTTCCATTTTGCGCCTAATTTTCGAGGCATTACATATGCGTGGCTGAACTCTATACCACGCTTTGTCTCGACACCAGAACGAAGAAATGAAAATATAATGTTTCATTTTCTCGAATGGTATTCGAACCCGTAACCTGTCGCGTTACAGCCACATTTTGTACCCCTGCGCCACGACTTAGTCAGTTGTAAGAGTTATCTAATAGAAAAACAGAATTTTGTTACGCAACAATGTTAGTTCTATTGCCTATATAAATTAAGTAAAATAGAGAACAGCTTTGTAATCTACCACGAGCCCTGCAATGCCTTTAAATTGAAACAAACTGTACAAAATAAACAACCATTAGTATCTTTCCTGCAAAATAGGTGAAATGCCCACTTTCTCGCTTAATAGAGAGATGTAAGCAACTGAAAAACAAAAAATATATATGTACAATAAATATTTTTAACATTTTTTAAGAGTTATTCCACACTTTGGAAAGAAAAATACTTTTTAAGAAACGTATAAAAATTTGAACGGAGTGGAGAGGACAACTTGGAAACCGTCCAAGCGCCACTAAGCCATATAAGCCATACGTTCTTATCAAGCTACGTCGAAATTTTTAACGTTTTTTACAACTTATTTATGTTGTTAGCATCTCTGCTACTCAAAGAAAATTACTTAGAAATATTATTTGGCAAGAGAGAAAAGGTACTTAAGAGAGAAAAGATAAGAGAGAAAGGATATTTGAATAGAATAAATAAAAAATCAGCTTCATGCTGTATCCCGTACACAGCAGGGTAGACAGAGAGAACCTATTGTCAAGACACTCTCTTCCCCACTCTCCAACGAATATAGAATAGACTATAGAATAAATAATATTAATATTTAATTTGATATTTTTTTAATTTAACAGTACTTCTTTTAGCTTCACACTGTAACCCGCACCTGTCACGTTGCACCACGATTGGCCTAAATTTATTCAAATTTAAATGAAATATTTCATAAAATATATGATATCATTATTTATCATATTCCCAAATAATTGTATACGACAGTTTTGTTCCAGAGTAAATATTTGAGTTTCCAACTTGAACACTGGTGCCCAGCTCAGTAGGCCGTACTAATCAAACAACGTGAATCCGTGCTACAGTTTTACATTTACTGTTAAACTGAAATATATATTCACTAAAATTTGGCTTTGACTAGAGGGACGCGGGTTCGATCCCCATTTCGGACATATATTTATGTGATTAGCAAATGTTTTTTTTTTATTTATATACGATTTTCGACGTAGTTGAGATGAGGGGTGGTAGCAGCGTAGCCTGACGTCGATTTTGGCGGGACTTCCCAATTTTTTGCCGAAATTTAAGTATCTCGAACAGGCCAGACATGGTTCCACTTTTCGTGAATTATTCCACGTATTTTGATAATTCTTTTGTAATAAATTTATTTTTTGTTACAAGTTGCTAACTATTCCAGAGATAAATGTCCCGCTTTTCCACTAGACAAAATCTGGCAACGCCGAGTGGTAGTGACTCAGCAGCACAGCTTCTGACTGTAATTACGACGTTTATGAATTCAATTTTCACTCGGGGGAATAGATTATTTGTTTTCCTAATTATGGTTACAATACAAAACACGACGTTTGATTCTGTCACTAAATACACAATGTTTTGAAAATTGGGCGGAAATTCAGAAACAGAGTGTCTTAACATTACGTTTCCTCCGTTTTCGTCTTCTATTTACAAACAGAATTCATACATTTTTATTATTTTTAACATTAAAAATAACGAAGTGAATTAAATTTTTCTTAATAATAACTTGTGTAGAAATATTAAATTGAAAAACCGCGAAATTGAAATGTCGAACGAACTTGAGAAATGTAATTAAACTCTGATCTCAGTGATTAAGATCTTACTTCACTTAGAAGATAAATTGACTTTAGAAGTAAGACAACTGATCAGATGATTATTTCAATTTAAATCACTTAATATCTTAAGAGAAGGAGGCCGTCGTGGCACAGAGGCACAGCCACAGACTGTAAATGTGTTGGTTGGGGATTCGATCCTCACTAGGGGGTATGTAATATTTAATATTTTAACTTACTCGTGGTCTGGTGGTGGTTCAAGAATTCGGCGGAAACAGGGAAACCGAATTGTCTTAATGGGGAACAGAGTGTCTTGATGGGTTCCCAGTGTCAATCTGCTAACCCTGATTTGTATCCCGTAGGATTCAGAATAAAGCTAAAAAAGATATGGCAAAGGGGAATATTATTTATATTAAGTTGCAATATAATATTAGGAAATTGTGTAATTTTACATATCTTTTTCGGCTCTAACAAGACAAATTGCGGCGTTAAGTTCCACCGTGTTTGCCCAAATTTGAAGCTAAGAAAAAGTCGTTAAATTTACTTTAACGCTATTTATATTAAGTAGATCGTACAACAACTGAATTTTCCGTCCTTACAGTTCATAATAACTTGTCTAGAATTATTAAATTTTGAGATTATTTATATACTTTTTTTATATCTATCCTGTTAAATAAACGTTCTGTATTCGAAATATTTTCTATGAAAGTATTTTGTTAATATTTTATAAAAAATATTTTTAAAGTCTATCATCAGAGTTACTTACAAAAAAAATAATTAATTTTTTTAAGAAAAAACATTTATATGCATATATTTCAATCGAATCTCTTTCATACATGCATCCTGGCTTTTGACTGCGCTTCACAAAGGACTTAGCGTACAAACCGTAAAGTACGTAATGATATTGAATCACTTAATTAATTATTGCGAAGTGGTTTCCGTTTTCATTTGCCTTTTGATAGTAAAATTCGAATAATATTATTGCTGTATTATCATGCACTATGATTTGTGGAGAAAATAATTATAATAAGCAATTAGAAAAAAGAAAATAATAATAAAATAAATCCGCTTCACGCTGTATCCCGCACACAGCAGGGTAGGTAGAGGGAACCTAGTATTAATACACTCCGTTCCCCATTTTCCGCGCAGTTCTGAAGGCATTGCGTGTTGAGTGGCGGAACTCAACGCCGCGTTTTGCCTCGACACTAGAGCAAATAGATGAAAATATAAATGTAAATGTTAAATGTAAACCTTTATTCAGTCTAAGACGGATATAAATATTGTTTTTTAGCTTCAACGACCACATTTGTCTCTTAGCTTTTCGCCAGAATTCAAAACATTGCGTGTTTTGCGGACGGAACCTAAGAGCGCGCTATGACTGACTAAAAGGTAAAATGAAAATTACTTATTCCCCCGAATGGGGATCGAACCTACGAGCATCGCTGACGACTTTGAGATAAGGCTCTCAAATAAAATAAAATGATTGTAGCAAAAAGGAACCCTCTAGGATGATAAATCAAAACTCACCAAACTATACCATACTATCCGTACTATTCAACTTTATATATAAATTCCTTTTACCTTTAAAAAAGTGTAAGTCAGTTACATAAAGTAAAAATTAATTAAAATTCAGCCAATTGGACTTTTAACTTCGTAGTATTCTACGTTAATTAAATATAAATAATAGCAGTAATTAAATTCTGAGAGTTCTCCTACAAATTAATTTATATTTATGTTATGTACTATATAATATATATATATTTTTATATTTACAATGTTCTTATTGTCAGTGTTGGTAGTCAGCTTCACGCTGTATCCCACATATATCAGGGTAGGCAGAAGAACTTTAGTGTTGAGACACTCTGTTTTTCACTTTTCGCCGATTTATTCAAGCCTTGGCATGTTGAGTGGCGGACCTCAACGCCCAGCTTTTGTGCCTCAGTATATATGTTTATATAGTTTATATATGTATAATTGTATGTATTTATATTTGTGAATATGGTGTTATTTTTTTTTTACTGTTAATTGCATTACTCTCCCCGCTGTTTTGATAGATATCCACTTCCACTGGTTGGCTGGAAGAGATTTCTTTTAGAAATAAGCCCACCCTTGTCAACTAACTTTTCATTTAATATTACTGTATGTTTTGTTTAATGCAATAAAGAATATATATAAATTCATTAAAATTTAATTAAATTGAATTAGCTTCACGTTGTATCCCGCACACAGCAGGTTAGGCAGAGGGAATCTAATGTTAAGACATTCCGTTTCCCACTTTCATTTAAAATCATCATGTATTAAAATCATTAATATAATTGATAATTAATATACTTTTTAATTAATATACTGCTTACGGCCAGTCGTGGCGCAGGGGCACAAAGTGTGACTGCAAGCGCGATTGGTCGTAAGTTCGATACCGACTCGAGAAAATGATATATTTATTCAAAATTTATATTTCCATTTCTTCGCTCAGTCGTCGAGACAAAGCGCGATGGCGAGTTCCGCCACTGAAAACGCAATGAACTAAACTTCTAAAACTTCATAATTCGGCGGAAAGTGGGGAACGGAGTGTCTTAAGACTAGATTCCTACCCCACCCCGCTGTGCGGGATATAGCGTGAGGCCGATTTAATTTAATTTCATATATCAAAGTCATTTCTGTAATCATGATTCATTAATACTGTTTTTTAAGCTTCATACTTACTACCGTGATATTGTATTTTTGTTATCAACGACACGCAGTCGGCAACATCGTTTGCGTTGACTATAAACGTAACACCTTTTTTTCCCGTATCAGTAAGAATTTCGGTAAATCCTCTATGAGTGTTTCTGCTTCTACCCAAGGTATCTACGTGCCAAATTTTAGCGTTCTACGCCGCGTACTTCCCGCTATGCGCTGTTAATCATTTACTAAGAAACGGAAGAGTTTTATAATCATTGACTTACAGAACTATGTAATGTGTTGCGTACGCACATAGGCATCATATCCTTTAGGCATTAATGTTTGTAACAAACGTAGCTTAGTCTTTGTGTGAACTGTCTATTTAATTATTACTCTTTTATGCTGTAATATATAAGGCGCGGATTTAATTATAAAATAGAGAGTTGTGGCCAGTAGTGGCGCAGTGGCACGAGGTGTAACTGTAAAAACCAACTGGTTGTGGGTTCGATCCCCACTCGAGGAGATGATATATTTACTTAAATTAAAACTTCCATTTATTCGCCCTGGTGTCGAGGTTAAGCGCGGCGTTGAGTTCTGCCACTCAACACGCAATGCCTTCATAATTAGGCAGAAAGTGGGGAACGGTTACTTAACTTAACATTAGGTTCCCTCTGCCTACCCTTCTGTGTGCGGGATACAGCGTGAAGCTGATATTAATTTTAATAGAGTTAGAAAATCGGTAGAGTGACTACCATTGTACTAGAATAAATAGTGACTACGCTTCGGTCTATTCCTTTATACAGTAAATAACATTTTAGAAATAATATACAATTTCTTAAAAAAATAAAATTTCCACACAGCACAAGCCACCTCTGAATACACAACCAGGACAAAACGGATTAGGCACGCCTACCTTACCTCAAATGGAGGCTTAGAGAGAGAATCGTGGATAATTACCGCTGACGCTGTTTCGTTGAGTTTAGCATTTTTTGTGGTAATTTGAAATATTACCCCAAGAGACTTCTATTATTCTCTTTAACGTTCTTGGAAAGAATTGTAAATAGTGAGCTTAATTATGGAATAGGAAATATATGGAATTAGAGTTTAAAAATTGGGAATTATAGGATCATTGTTAAAGAATATAACACTTAATGTATGAAGCTGTATATCTCACATAGCGGAGTAGGCAGAATAAATCTAGTGTTAAAATACTCCATTCCCGTCAAAACACGTCCGTTCCCTACTTCCCGCCGGATTCTGGAGCCATCGCGTGTTGAGTGGCGAACTTCAACTTCATGCTCTGTCTCGTTACCAGATCGATGAAATCAAAATAATAAATATTTAAATTCCTCGACTGAGAGTCAAACCCACAGCCCTTCGCGCTTACAGTCAAATAGTTATGACACTGCGGCAAGACAGTTGTAGAAATGTTTCTGTCATTTTTACGAGCTTGTGTATATTATCTAATGTTTTTTTATAAATTACTCTAATTTTTATAAATTCATCTAAACACATACGAAAGCTAATTGCGGCGATGTTTAAGTGCATTCCTTTATTAATACTGAAAGGTCGGCTTTAGTCCACGTGCTTGATACATAGTGTCGTAAAATTAAGATGATATTATTCTATAGCTACTTGTTTTTTACTTTTAATAATTTCTCTAAATTCACAAAAGTACATTACATATTTCTTTAAAAACATTAAAATTTCATATCAATTCTACCATATAATTTAGAAATCCACGAGAAAGCCTCATAAATGTGTCATAAACGTTCAAAAACGATACACGTTCTTCAAAGCGGAAACTGCTAGTGAGAACGAATAGCAGTTTTAGTGAATTCGCACGAGACCTTCCAAGTTTTATTGGAAAACTTAAACTGCTATAGTTGACTGCTACCACAGCTTTACGATTTGTCCGTTAAGAACAAAAGCTGTTTCATGAATTCTTATGATATAGGATAGGTATTCATATCATATCACATCTTTCCATTTCCATTGAGGCCAGTCGTGGCGCAGGGGCACAAAGTGTGACTGTAAATCGACTGGTTGTGGATTCGATCCCCACTCGAGGAGATGAAATATATACATAAATTTATATTTCCATTGGTTCGCTCTGGTGTCGAGGCAAAGCGCGGCGTTGAGTTCTGCCACTCAACACGCAATGCCTCTAGAATTCGGCAGGAAGTGGGGAACAGAGTGTCTTAACACTAGGTTCCCTCTGCTTATCCTGGTGTGTACAGCGTGAAGCAGATAAAAAAAATCACATCTTTAAATACATACTTTTTATCTTCACGCTTTATCCCGCATATAACAGGATGGATAGAGAAAACCCGGTGTTAAGATATTCAATTTGAAATAGTAACACTGTGTAAGGAGTTGCGGAAGTCAACGCTGTGTTTTGCCTTCCTATGGAGGAGATTAGAAAAGAACAATCAGTTGTTTTCAAATCCACAGTCATTGCGCTTAAAGTCTAAATCTCTTCTACGGCACCATAATGGATTTCCTTTTATTGTAAAAACTTATAAACTGTATTAATTATTTCAATGAATACATAAGAAGTTTAAGTTATTATCTTAAACATTTAAAAAAAAGTAATTAATTCATTTCGTAATAAAAATGACTTTTTCTTTAACTTTTTAAAACTTTTTTCATTTAGAAAGTCCATATCTGATTAAAAACGATATTATAACTTTGTTATTACAGTATTTAAAATCCTGTAGGTTTTTTTATAAAAAAATATTTAAACTGAACATTAAGTGTGAAATATTAGGATTTTGCGTGTAAGTTGTTACTATATCGTAGTACATTGTAAATTGAATTAAAATACATATATTAAAAATATATATATTTAGCTTATTATATTAACATTGTTGTGACTTATACGTACTATTTTGTACTAGAAACTGTATCAACTAAGTGTATTCACTAATTTTAAAGATCTCAGTAGGTCTCCTACTGAGATCTTTAAAATTATTGAATAAAAATTAGTGAATTTTCAAAATATGTATCTATTTACTTTATTTTTTTTCATTTTCATAAATTTTGTTAATAACTGCTGTTGAGATGAACTGTTAAGGTTCGTCATCAGATGGTCCAGAATTTTCTGATATAATGAGTATTTCATGTCTTCGAGTGGGGATCGAACCCACAACCAATCGGTTTTGCAGTCACACTTTGTGCCTCATAGCCACTTCTGGCATCTAGTCTAATAACTATATAACTAAAAAAGTTTTATTCAAGCCTCACAGCATATCGAAAATGTACAGATCAAAATCAAATAAATATTTTAGAAATCATAGCTTTCTATTAATGTTTCATCAACGTAAAAACATCTTCATATAAATATTTTTGTTACAAAAATAGATTTTTATGATTATTAGATTTTTCGAAACATCGACTAAGAATAATTTAGAATAGAACAGACCTAAAATATACTTTTTCTCTCTACTCCACCAGTTCAACTAAACCAAATAACTTTTTGACCTTATTTATATAGAAAGTGTAACGGAGTGTGTCTTGTCTTCATGAATACGTAACACGGCATAATAAACTTTTGCATTTTTTTCATATAAATGAATATTGCTATGCTAATTCGGAATTGTCTGGAAAAAATCTCTTTTGTTGCTTGCATAAAGAGATAAAGTATGATCAACTTATGACAAATAATATTTTAGTATGTTGACTATTTTGCTATTAACATTTTTATTTTTATTTAAAATCATTTTTATCTAATAAGCTAAACGGACTAGAAGTTTTTTAAGATATGTAGCTTAGAATAAGTTATTTTTAGTTTGATTGCAACACAAAAATATAGAAAATTAAAATTATTTCGATTATTTTATTAGCATCACGCTGTATCCCGCACACGGAGTGGGTAGAGGGAACCTAGTGTTAAGACACTGCGTTCCCCGTCATTTATTAGTCTTAACCTAACCAAATCGTATATAACGATTTACCATGAATTTTTCAACCAAAATTTATGAAGAAACGTGCAGTCTTGGGTCATATGAAGATATATACGATGTCTTATAAGGAAAAATTATACTTTCAATTTAATATACGCGTAGCATTCTCGTAGCAGTCACGTAGCTGTAACTTTGAACCACCAATTTATATAAAGAACTGGTATCACTTCATATAAACGATGTAATTTACATATCATGTAAATCTCACTCGTTTACATATAGGGAAAAATATGATGAAAAATAACATGGAGGGTCGAGTGTCACGATGGTATGTGTATGGTATGTTCAGTTATTTTATATAGGAAGATTTTTGTATTTTGTGACTAATACAATACTTCTTTTTTTTTCAAATACGGTAAATGTGGTAGCAGGATTATCAACATCTTAAAAAGAGCTGAGGCTAGTCGTGGCGCAAGACCATAAATTGTGACTGTAAAATGGTTCGATCCCCACATGAGGAAAATAAATATTTATTTACATTTATATTTTCCTTTCTTCATTCTGGTGTCGTGGCAAAGCGCGGCGTTACTCCAGAACTCGGCGGAAAGTGGGGAACCGTGTGTCTTAACACTAGTTTCCTTCTGCCTATTCTACTGTGTGCGGGATACAGAGGGAACGTAGTGTTAAGACACTGCGTTCCCCATTTTCCGCCGATTTCTGGAGGTATTGCGTGTTGGGTGTAACTCAACGCCGCGCTACAAAATATATGAAGATTAAACCATAATATCTAAAACATTGAATTCACTGAAGTAAATTCAATGAAAACATCCTTAAACAGAATCCATCTTCGTAAAGGAAAACTGGCTGGCACGTTTGATCCCGATAAACGAAATTGCATTGGCAGTGCAATTTATCTATGTGCCAACACCAATGTCTATTACAAAATGTTCTCTGGTTAATATAATTTGTTCTATTTGTTTATAATAACAAAGAAGTAGAATAATGATGATGATGATGATGATGATGATGATGAATGATGTCATCATCGTGATTCAAGAGCATCGTGATTGTTTTGGTACACGTTGTTATGGCCAGAGGCCAGTCGTGGCGTAGGGTCACATGTGTGACTGTAAACGCGACTGGTTGTGGGTTCGATCTCCACACGAAGAAATAAAATATTTATATTAAATTTATATTTTCATTTTTTAGCTCTGGTGTAGAGGCAAAGTACGACGTTGAGTTCCACCACTAAACACGCAATACTTCCAGAATTTAGCGGTAAGTGGGGAACGGAGTGTAATAATTTTCCATTCTCCATATTCAATCTTACTCTATTTATCTAAATTATTTTATCATTAGTTAAAACAGTTATGTAGTTTTTTACTTTTATTGTAAAATAGAAATTAAAATCAAAATAGAAAAAAACATATTTTTATTATACATTTTAAAAACTACTTGTTACATATTTTTTGCATAGCTGGAAAGTATGATAGGAACGTGCTTGATCTGTCATGCGTCCAGAAGAAACTAAGTAGCTAGTTTTCAATTTTGCTGAGAATATTTTCTTGAAGCTTCTGCCAAAACGTCTATTCTTCATACTTTATAAAGAATTTTTCGATGGTTCACGAATAGTTTCTTGTTTACATATTTGATGAATTAATATAATTATAGGCCAGTTGTGGTGTAGGGGCACAAAGTGTTACTGGTTCTGGGTTCGATCCCCACTCGAGGAAATGAAATATTTTTTTTATTCATATTAAATAACTAAACAATTTTCTAGCAAAAATAAATAAAATCCCAAAAGATACAATTTATGATTTCTTGATCATATAACAGATAACCGTACTAAAATAATAAACCTATAAATATTTGATCCTGGCTCGGTTATTTAATTATAATAGTTTAAATTATTTGCACTTACCCGGTCCGCGTGATGTTATATTACACCATTTTGATGAAGCATAGTATCTTTTCCCTTTTTTTCCTTACTCTAGAAAACACGAAGAGATAATAAAAAATACAAATATGTTTATGCTTAATTTTAGTGTTTCTGGTGCAAATAAAAGTATTAAAAACACTTTTGCAGTTTTCACTTTACCCTATTTACCCGATTTGAAAATATCATAATATTAAAAATATATACAGCACAATATCCTCTAAACCGTCTTATATAGGAAAAGGAAAAACAGTTTATTTTTACGCTTATGCGGCGTTTTACTATTATATTTTGTTCACATTAAATATCTTTTAGAGTCCTCGACGAATGTGTACGAACATAATGTAGAATTGAACGGTATTATGACATCGTACATTAGGCACTAAGCTTGGTACTGTTCACATCAAGAAAATTTATCTATATAATTAGAACATTTAATAATGTAATATTTATTTACATTTCAGCTTCGCAAAATACAGTCCCGCACGCTGCAGCGTAGGCAGAAGGAACCTAATGTTAAGACATTCCGCGCCCCACTTTCTGCTGAATTCTGGAGGTGTTGCGTGTTGAGTGGCAGAACTCAATGCCGCGCTTGTCCTCGACACCCGAGCGAAGAAATGGAAAATTTAAAAAATATTTCATCTCCTCTTACTTAGGACTTATCATCTCCTCTGACTTAGGATCAAACCCACAACCAGTCAGTTTTACAGTCACACTCTGAGCCCCTGCGCCACGACTGGCCTCGTCTAAAAAAATCATAATATATTATATTTCTGATAATATTAATATTTTTTGTAAATTTGCAAAAACAAAAATGAAAAATCGGTTATTTTTTTATCTATATTTTAATTAGGCACTTAATCCAGAAGAAACATCGCTACGTTGCATTTCGAAGGCCACTTGACTTTTTTTATTTGGTGAGTCATAGTTGAGGCTATGATCATTTTTTGTTATATTAAAAAGTTGGGCTGTTAAGGCCGGTCGTGGCGCAGAGGCACAAGGTGTGACTGTAAAATTGTCTGGTTGTGGGTTCCATCCCCATTCGGGGAAGTGAAATATTTATTTACATTTATATTTTCATTTCTTCGCTCCGGGGTCGAGGCAAAGCGCGGCGTTGAGTTCCGCCACTCAGCACGTAATGCCTCCAGAATTCAGAGGAAAGTGGGGAACGCAGTGTCTTAACACTAGGTTCCCTCTGCCTACCCTGCCATGTGCGGGATTCAGCGTGAAGCTAAAAAAAAAGAAAGTTGTACTGAATCTGTATCATTTGTGATTAAGCTATAAAAAAATATTTTTATGATTAAAATATAATATATTAAAGGCCTATACCAAATTTCAGCTTTAAACGATTTCGATCATTTCGAAGGCCATTTTAGTAGCTCACTTGACCAGACTAATAGGTGTGCAATTTAAACGGAATTATTAATAATCAGAATAGAATTTAATAAAAAATTACTTTATAGCTTTCAATTATTAGTCATGCTGATTATTAATAATTCCCTTTAAACTGCAAAATTTTATAATATAATTTTAATTGAATATTTATAAGAATTAATGCCAAAAAATTCCTAAGTGTAAATGGAATAACAATTTTAAAAAGTTTAAAAATATAACCGAGGCCGGTCGTGGCGCAGTGGCATGAGGTGTGACTGCAAAACCGACTGGTTGTGGGTTCGATCCCCACTCGAGGAGATGAAATATTTACCTAAATTTATATTTCCATTTCTTCGCTCTGGTGTCGAGGTTAAGCGCGGCGTTGAGTTCTGC